>CAUYQU010055881.1:0-62378 GCA_963574635.1 Cheracebus regulus
TGAGTTGATAACTTGAGGGTTGTGGGCCTTTTAGGATTAAAAAACATGAGAATTCAAATTCCCAACTCAGGAATGTATTTTAAATAAATGATAAAGAAATAATGTCATAATTATGCATGTGTCCGTGGGGGATGTGTGTGAGTTCTTTGACATAATCTCACAGGTATTTATACTTGCCAAAACTCATCAAACTGTACATTTAAGATCTATGGATCTTATTGTATCTAAATTATACATCAGTGAAAATATAATTTAAAAATTTAAAAACTGAAACAAGTTATTTGAGACCTGAGATTGTTCAGAGCCTTCAATGTTCAGAGCACAGTTCCTGGTACCTAGTAGATGATTAATAAATATTAGTTAAACTGGAAATCAAATCCAATGAATTTTTGATTTTGATTAATAATTATCTCTAGGGTATCTGCTGGCTCTAATAAGCAGTGATGAGGGCTGCCATGAGTATTTTTTTTTTGTATTTCATTTATTCTTGAAATTCATTTTTGTTTTTGATTAACAAATAATAATTATATTTACATATATATTTAGGTACAATATACTGTTTTTATATATGTGTGACTTTTTGAGGTTGCCTTGTGGATCTCATTTTCTGTGCTTGTGATATGGGAGGGAGGGGGAAGATGACCTTCTCTAAGCTCCACACCAGTTCTAAGATGCTAGAATTCTCAGACTTTCTATTCCTAGTCTACTATGTTTGAGGACGAAACAATTTCGCTGTCTCGGAGTACAAAACATAGCTCCAAATCTGAGCTGGGTGCAAACTAGAACCAATCCAGAGATGCATAGCAGCACTCCCCTGCCCCAGCCTTGCAGCTGGATACACAAGGTGTTTGGCTTCCTTCCCCTTCCAGTTCAGTGAAGTTGCACTGCATTCCAGCTGCAGGATAAACAAAGCATTTATCCTGGTCAATTTTAACAGCTTTCTCTTTGCACATTTGTGTATAGTTTAACTTTTATACAGCCATGGGAAGCCCATAAAATCTCAGTCTGGGCTGACCATTAAAAAAAAATGTATTTTTATATGTTGCTGGTTTGCATACGTCCTGGAAGCAGTAGAGGAACTGCAGGAGCCTTTCAAACTAATGAACAACCCCCTGTTGGAGACATGGCACTCAGCAGTGATTTATCCTGGATGGGATTGCAGACGTGAGCAGCAGAACTTCAAAAGCTGTGTGCAGATCTGAAGGGATTTACAAAGTGGTATTGTTTATGATGCACATCTCCCATTACCCACTTTTTGGTAGAAAGTTCAGAAGAAATATTTAATACATCTCTATCCTAATTGGAGTGGTAACAACAGATAATTCTTTGCTATCATGTGTTTCCTACCACTACAGGCTCCCAGAAAGTACGGTAAGCTTTCCTCTCTTCCTATACATGTTATTGCATGTTTTAGAAAATCAGGTAAAAATGCTATTTCTGTTGCAGTTGGTGGTGCTTCTGATGTGTTTTAAAACATGTGTGACTTTAGGACCTGTTGTAGTTACATGATTTGTAGCCCTAACAATGTCCTTTGCTCTTGCTAAGAGAACGATCTGATGCCATGAAATAGTAGACTTTAACAGTACCTTTTCCCTCAGATAATTTTGTAGCTGCAGAAGCAGAATGATTTGCAATGGCTACTTTCTCCCCAGAAGTCCAGAAAAGCCAAGTTATTAAAAGCTTGGAGAAGAGTGTGGCATAGAACAGAGTTGTTTTCATTCCTACCAACTCCTCTGGTGCTTCTTTCTCGGATAAGGGAGATTTTTACTGATCAGCAGTGGCCAGATAGACCTGAGATCAAGCTTGATAATTACAAAATGAATTTCAGATAGAACAAAAGCATATAAAGATTCCTGAAAATGAGATGAGGAAGATTCAGGATGACTGAAGGAAACTTGGATCCCGTCTGAATCTCATGCCTCTGGGTAACCACAAGAAGTTGCTACCATTTTCCAATCCTCAGTTTCTTCATCAGTAAAGTGAAAATTCAAATGAGAATCTTTTTGTGAGTCCTAGCCCCGTGGACGTCCCACAAACAGGTCAAAAAAGTAAAAAATGGACTTATAAATGAAAGAAGCTTTGATTGTAAAATTTCAGGGATCAGAGAATTATACAGCATTTGAACCATCATCCAGTACTCCCACCCTTCTATGAGAGGTAATACTTCTAGGTACCTAGGGGGAATCACAGTGCCGCTATGGCAGATATTTCAGGTTCCATTGACCCTGGGAGCTTGGTACTTGATGGTGAGCATGGCTGATGAATGCCATGTGAATAACACTGTGGCATATTATACACTACCTTTATGTAAAGCCTATTACAATTGACTCAGGACAGTGAGCTCAACTTGTATAACTGGTCATAAATTCTGGCTAAGATACCCTTCTGGATAGCATGGAGAAGTACCTACAGTGAAACAAATGCTTTTAATAATAGTGCTGCAAATGCAATGATCAGCTTGTCTCTAAAGATTTTACAAAGAACTTTGGTTTTTATTTGCTTAGTTAGGTTTTACAGTGCAAACTAAACTTTCTTAATTGATTTTATTCCTTGTTTCACCAAAATCTCATACTGCAATGCATTACACATTACCACATAGCTTCAAAGCCAGAAATCATCCCTGATTTAGATTTATGGGAAGGGTTTGCATATTTTACAAACATGGATTTTCTTTTAGGTTCTAGCAACGTGCATTTATATAACATGCAAAGAAAAACAAAACATCTATTTTGCAATGCTTTTATTTAAATTCTTAGTGATTTTTAAGCACCGTGGTTTGGTTGCCCATGTAGCAATTTATCTGACCCTCTTTAAAGCCCTAGGTCTCACCTGAACTAGGTAATACTGTAGAAGCTCCTTGATCCTTGTTTTGTGGCTTTGGTATTATCTCTCCTGGGGGAAGGGTCCATTTAGTTTTTGTTTGCTTTTATTATTTCCTTCAAATCTCTGGCTGGTTATTGCATTTCTGTATCATTTTGAAATTTATAGTCTATTTAATAGCATTTTTATTTTTTATGATTATGTCATTCTTACCCATAAGAGGGTCTTAGGGAATATGTTTTGAGATTCTTTCAATAGCAACCACATCTAGAAACTACCTAACTGAATTATGAGTTTTATTTTTTTTTACCAGAGGGAGCTATGAAACAGAAATGATTTTAGATGTAGATTATAATAATAATTTGGAGGCATCTTTATGATCTCTCAGTTTCATATCACTCTCATGCCTGGCACTCTCTTTGATTATTACTGTTCTAATAGAACACTGCAAAATTTCTATACATATCCAATAACAGCCTCTACATCAGGGGAAGGTGCAAGGGAGCAAGAGTATGCTTAATACTGAATCGTTCACCAAAATGTCAGGAACAGGTTGTTCAAATTATCCCAAAGCAGTGCAAATTGGTGTTTCATCTTCAGAGATTAGGTATTTACAGAACTTGAAACTATTATTAATAGAGGGGCAAAAGATAATTTATTGGAAGCATACAGGGTGGTTTCAAGGAATCCAAAAGCATGAAGTCCCATTATGCAGGACCAGGTCAAGAAGCTAGAAATGTATTAGGAAACAAGGTACCCCTTCACACCCCCATTTGCACACTTGTGATAACGGATCACCCACACAGATGAATACAGACATATGATAGTGGAATAAGAGGTGGCCCATAATTAGAGATGAGATAACATTCTAGAGGCTGTGTTGGGTCCCGAGTGCCCTTCCAGGTTTCTCACCTATCCTGACTTATTCAGTCATCGCAATGAGGAAAGGAACTGAGTAGGGAGAAGTTAAGTCACTTGCTTAAGGTCACATAAACTGGCAAATAACAAAGAACAGAGTCTTGACTTGGTCCCAGCTGCCTGGCTCCAGACATGACTTCAGTTTTTCGTCATTCTCTGCCAACCTGCCTTTTCTACTTTGCTCCTTCACCTTTTACCAGATTGCTCCAGCCCCAGTATTGCACACATTCCAAGTTCAAGTGTCTGACAGGAATTGACTACATTCTCTGAATTCCAATTTCAGCTTCCTGGGAGACACAGTCTATTAGTCAAAACTGAGTAAATAGTTCAGTCTGTCATGGCAAGAGAGATGGGTCATCCAGTTCTGACCTGGCTGCTCGATTTCACCAAGTGTGATCAGGAGCAATTCTCATAAGAGTAGCTGTAGCCTGAGCAGTTACCCAGTAAAGCTATCTGTTATAATTTGTAACTTATAATATAAATATCATGGGGCATGGTGGGCTCACACCTGTAATCCTAACACTTTGAGAGGCTGAGGTGTGAGGATTACTTGAGGCCGGGAGTTCAAGACCAGCGTGGGCAACATAGTGAGACCCTATCTCTACTAGAAACAAAAATGGATTAGCCAGGCATCATGCTGCACACCTGTAGTCTCATCTACTCGGGGGAGCTGAGGACCACTTGGGCCCAGGAGGTTGAGGCTGCAGTGAGTCATGGTCGTGCCACTGCACTCCAGCTTGGGCAGTAGAGTGAGACCTTGTCTCCAGAAAACAACCAACAAAATACTATAAATATCTACATCTGAAATGCTCATTCACATGATTCCCTGTACTTCTCTATATATCTTAAATTATTAATTTCAAATCATTCTAATTTATATTCCCTGAAGAAAAATTTTTGACAAGATGAATTGTGATATATACATTTCTAGAGTTCATTTTGCCTTTTTGCCTTCATTGCCCTCCAGATTAAAGTAAATTTAGACACCAAGTAAACACAGTGAAGCCCTAGCAGTCTTGTTTCCCTTAAAGATAACAGCTAAAATTAATTGTCTTATTTAATTCCGACAATCAATCTATGAGGTAGAATTGATACTATTCCCATTTTAACAATGAGGACACTGAAGCAAAAAATTTTAAATTAATGTCCTTGTTCACATAAGTTTCGGACTCTAAATCCAAACTCAGTCTGAATGCAGGGCCTGAACTTTAACTTTTTACACTGAACCAACTGAAAATTAACACATGTCTGTGTTACTCATTTAACCCAGTATTTGTGAAGTGTCCCAACCAGAAAATACCATTGCAATCTCAGGCATGTCAGTTGCTCATAGATCCAAATCTGTCCTTAGTAATTTCATCTGCTAACTCCTAGAATAATGTCTCTGTATGCATCCTCATGATGTGGACATCTGGTAGCAGTTGACCTGTCTCTCTTCAGTTACGACAACTGGAACAAAAATATATCTTAGTGGTCTGAGTTCACATCACCTAGACTGGAATTCTAAGTATACTTTTTCAAATTTTTGTATATTTGGGCAGAGAAACAAGCTGCTCTAATATCCATTTTAAAACTCAAGTGTAGATACCTATTTCTCAATTTCTGTGGGGGTTAAATGAGGTATGCTACATGTTTAATTTGGCTGCTAATAATAGAGGATGCTCAGTGCACTGTTCTCCCTCAACTCTCCTTCTCCACGACAAGTATTTGACATCACTTCCTCAGTGGCCCTTGCACATTCAAGCGTTAGAATCCATCTTAGCACTTCTTATTTAATTGTCTGGCTATTCAGCCTGCTGTCCCATATATCTTCTGCTGTGAAATACTTTTATATCCTCTATAATATGTGAGTGAAACTCAGGGTCTCACAAATCTTCCTGAATTCTCTAGATAGGAAAGCTGAAGAGGCAATATTGTGATACTTTGACTGGTCTGTGGATTTGAACGATGACCAAGGAAGCATCTTCCAAAGAGAATCCAATGTAATAGAAAGACATTAGATAATCTGTAGCTTTTTGGAAGAAACTTGAGGGAACCATTAAATATATTCAGCCATCACTGACTTTTTCCATGGGTAGAATATTTAGGAAATATGTCACAATATTCTAAAATCATACTTTATAATCAGCAGAATCTGTGAAGTTTTAAATCTGCATGAACAATACTCAAGACCTGATTTCTATTGCCCTTTTTAGTTTTCAAGGAATAGTTTTATATAAACTCTACTATTGATTCTTACAGAAATGAGTAAAGTTTTTGTTATAACCTTCATTTTATTGATGGAAGACTTATTTTCCAGAAAAATTAATGACTTCTCTCATTTCATTGTTCAAATTGTGGGCTTCCATGTCTTACAGATAGGGCTTAACATCATGGAGTTAGAATCAAATGGCTGAGTTTTCATTTAATATTACTGAGTGTCAGAAAGAGAATAATTTACAGAGATGTGAACAAGTTGGGGAATATACATCTCACACACAAAGAAATGTGGACTTTGTCAACTGCCAACATTGGTTTCCTCATTTGAAAATTTCACCCACAACAAATCTACAATTTTTTTTTAGCTTTTCCCTATCCTTTTCACTGCCTCTGGAACTTTAGAAAAAGTCTGGAGCAGAAACCAGAAGAATGAAAGTTTCAACCTCCTGTTACCTTACGTAGATAAAGCAAAAGTTTCTTATAACCCCCATGGACTTTGCTTCTCTGGCCTAATGTGAACTGTTTGCTATATGTCTACCCCTTTCTGCAAGAGATTCTGAGAAAGGAAGTGTAGAGAATGTGGCTGGGAATATTGCTGCCCCAAATAAAACTACTCAACTCCTAGCAAAAGAAAAAGGGAGGAGAAAGAGTTGTGGATTTTAGCAGGTCGGCAAGAGTGTCTCTATCTCACTGAGCTTGCAGAGATATATATATTTTTGTATAACTGGTATGTGATAAATCATGTATCACATTATTAATATTAGGGTAATTAATATAATGATAGCATTACTTTCCTTTTCCATGGAAAACAATTACCTTTGAAAGAAAAATTGTTGATAATAGTCCTCAAAATTGAAAACGCTACCTTATATTATTACTGTGTTCATTTCCTAATATATTTTAATTCATTTTAGCTTCATAACATTCCTTGAATAAAGATGGAGAGTGTCGTTATTGTATTTGTCAACAGGAAAACTTATCCCGATAGCAGTTAAGGGAATTGCTTAAAATTAATGGCAGAAGCATGAATTATTTTTACTTCAACTCTTACAGTGATTTGAATTACATATATTAGTACTCAAGAGCTACCTCTTCTGGATGGATAGAGGGAGTACTGTACATGATAAATAATGGAAATTTTTATTAATAACTTGTAGAAAAATTAACAATAGATAATATATCCTTGAAATATAACATCTGGCAACTGTGAAAGTGTACTCACTATTTGATACCTGAAAAACATAAAGGACACATGGCAGGTGAGACTCTAATTTAAACAGGAGGAAACTGAGACACTGATTGTGTATGTGATCTGTCCAAAGTCACTCAGATTATAAATGCAAGAGCTTGGCAGGACACTCATTTCCTCAATTTTAACTCAGTGCTCATTCACTAATTCTTGCTGCCCTGTAGAAACATAGACTTTTTTTGTTGCTACTTCTCATGAGAAGCAAAAGTTCGTAATTCTGAACTCTTTTAAGTCAAAGCTTGCAAAGTCAGTTTATATCTAGAATATACACATTTTGTTTGGCCTCCACACCATGGATTCTGTTGGAAAAATATGACTAATTGTCAATATTTAGAAATTATATTTTATATACAATCTTGGGTTTCTAGCATCTCTCCAATGATCTATATGTGAACCACATTCCTAAGTGGCATTAAGGGGCTGAATTACAGAACAGGCATGAATTTCTCAGTTTTCCACAGGTCCCTTAACTCTCCCTGGGGCCTCTAATGAGGAAACTAAAGTCATTTCATTCATTTAATTTATCTGCATACTGCCTGCAGACAGGCGAGTTTGTGACCCCTGCTTAACTTATAACAAGTCACTTCCTGATGTGGAACACAATAGTAGATAATATAGTATTTTTCATTTCTGATATTTCTTTGAGATCTTTGTGGATTAAAATAGAGAAAGGAAAATTTGTGTGTTTTTCAAGTCGGAAAAAAAAATGTATTTATCCTGAGTCTGCTTAGCAGTGAGTAGGGTATGCTAACTTCATTCAGCGACTGCTGGAGGCAGATTTGACATTGGCAGGCTAGTCTGGTAAGAAAAAGTGAAGGTGAATGAGGTATCTCTGAAAGTAAGAGAGAGCATGCAGATTGTTGTGCAGAACACAGGCTGATTCAGCATAGGCCCATCTGCCACCAGAGCTTAGATTTGGGCCACTTGCAGCCCATTGTTTGACTGAGAAAGCCATACCCATCCCATCACTAAGTTGACAGTTAAGTAGGGCTTCTTAAAGGAGTGGATTCACTGCTTGTTTTTCTCCCACATAAATATAATTAAATATGAAAGGTGGTGATGGTGGTTGAACATCTGTCTTTAGCTTTCAGATTTTTCACAGTCTGTTGATTAGGTTATGTTTTGTATTATTCCAATGTCCACAGCTGTCAAGTGAAATGGGAGCAGGCCTTCCAGAATCAGGGAGCCGAGGTCTATAGCAGCTCTTCACGTTCCACGTGGTAATAGTTGGTGACAGCTTCTCCTCTGAACAAATTGTTTTCCGTTGGTTGATGGGTCTCAGCTGTTCTAACCCGGGAAGTGATGAGTTTTGCTTTCATTTGGAAAGTAAGATAAGATCTGTTCAAAATACAGTTGCTAGCTTCTTTGGGTGTTATTGTTAATTTATTTTTAATCGTGGGTGTGTGTGTATGAACATGCAATGGCACTCTGGTGCATTTTGGACAGCAAGTTCTGATCTTACCAAAGCACAATATCTGGAGCTTTCAAAGGTTTGTGCTGTTTCTGATCTATGAGAGGGAGGGATCAACATAAGGGCAAGAGGAGCATTTCAGAAATATCACTTCTGCCCAGCTCTCGGAGATTGATTTCTCCTCTTAGGAGCATTTGTTCTCAGGCTGTTGTCTTTTCCTCATGAGTGAGGTTAGCTCACACCAACATCCTTGGGTAAAGCCAAGCAGTGGCGTGCTAATTAAAATGGTAGGATCTGGAAACCCGGAAACACAGAGGTTTTTCTTTGAAAGGTGTCAGATCTACAGGCTTAATTTCATATGCTGTGAATGTGCACACATGGCACCGAAGTTGAGTATGTCTGAAATGAAAAGATCTGGAAGATTTTCCCCAGTGCCTTCACATTTCCTTCTCCTTTCTCTGTATTAAAATAGGGTCTTAGAAAAGTATCTAAACTGACTTTGAGCCCAAGGCACAAATACTGAATAACTTTTTGGTTACTTGCACTTTAATATGAAACAATTATAGGTATCTGTTACTGTTCAATAGAATTTTCTGCCATGATGGAAATGTCACATAACTGTTCTGTCCACATCTATAGATACTGGTCACAAATCCTATTCAGCACTTGAAATGTAGCTGATATAACTGACAGACTGATTTTTCATTTTTGTTTTTATTTCATTTCAATTAACTTCAAATTAAAATAGCCACATGTGGCTGGTGCCTACCACAAGAAGTGCAGAAATGAACCATTCATGATGAGATTTAAAGCTTTCGGCTATTCCAAATGACGTTATGTATATTTAGGAGGGCTTAATTACCCAGGCTGAAATCTGAAACTATACCTTTGCCAACTGAAAGGGTAGCAATGACCATTTTTAGTGTACACCCCAGGAATGAGTAAATCATAGGTAACAACAAGATATTTACAAAATGAATGCATGAATAAATGCACAGTGATAATAAATGACACAATTTGTAGTATCAGAAAACATTTGTCTGAGCCAGGCACTTTGAGCATCACGTTTCTTGCATGATCTATGCAACAATCCTTTCAGGTCTCTATTCTTGCCATCCTTATTTCGTAGATGAAGAAACTGAAGTGCAGAAAAGTTAAGGCCTTGCTCCAGGCTAAAAAAGCTAGTCAATGATGGAATTACCTCTTCAACTTGGTTCTGTCTGTCTCTACAGCTCATGTTCACATTTAGGGTTACTACTGTGACGATGAGCTTAAAAGTCAACTTAATTTATGGATGATTAATGAATCTCATATCTGAATGCAGTGTATACATCTCCAAGGTCCCTTTCTTTCTTTGACGATCACATTTAAAATAAAATAATGTCTAGATGCAACTAGCATAAATACTCCATAAAAAGCAGCTGCATTATTTTTACTATCATAATTACATGATATTTCTATAAACTCTACTTGCATATGTGATATTAATCAGAAGGGTCATTGAGTCATAAATGAACCTCATAAGTGGTTCTGCCCTTAATGTCACCAATGACAAAAATATCCTAAAATCATAATTGAAGATTTAAGGGGCCCAAAGAGAGTAGCTAAAAACATTCTGTCTTACAAGAGCTACTGCTGTATGATTCTGTTCTCAACTCAAAATCAGTAATGGTAATTATGAATATGTTTACCAATAGGACTGAATTTTGAATTTAAAAATAATCCTGTATTTCATTATCTAAGAATTGCATGGTAAAGCTAGATGAAAGAGTGTATGTAAACGATATTGAATTATTAATTGGAGCAAGATTTGCATCTACCAACATTTCCACTGAGTATAGTGATTACTTTCTGCTATTCGTTCTCCTTGAAATGTGTTTCCTGGCATTCCCACCCATAGGACCTGTCAATCACTGCACCAGGCACGGAAGTTAGAATGGATCTACTAGTTATAGTAAAAGGAAAAAAAAATCCACAAAGCACTTAGCTATCAGCCATAACATCTGAAGTAAATTCAATGGAATTGATTTGTTTTAATTCTTCAGTGTTTCTAATTGGTCCCAAGCCAATTGCCAGTTAGGACTCATAATATTAAATTCAGGTTAACCATTTGGTTGCTGATCTTTGCATTATCCATATATTACAATTTCAGGCCTCCTCCATTGGCCACTTCTTAGTGATCAAATGAACACTTTTCTCTGTTTCTTTGTGATGCTAAGAATGGTTTTGATGACACAAAATGTACTCAGTGGGCTTCTAGTAGATTAGCAAAGCAACTAAATGCCTGAGTGGGTCAAAGCAGTGATCTCTTTTGGTCTTATAGTAAAGAATACCTGAAGGCATGTTTTGCTGTACACTGAAATGGAAATGGAAATAGGAAACTACAACTAGAGACCCTTAGGCCTGTAAGGCTGCAAAAACCAAGCAGAATTGTATAGACTGGTTATAGAGCAGGAGGATCAGTTGGGAAGCTGAGCCTTGGGAAACATCAAACACCAGAGTCAGGTGAGAGGAATATTCCAAGCCTAAGAATCTGTTTTATTTAGAAGCAGAGCTGAGGCCATGTGGCAAGGATGAGTTCAAGTCTTGTGCTAGAGAGATGTGCTTTTTTTTATGTAAACCTGGCCACAACATCTGAGACTGCATAAGTAGGACACCAGATTCACCTTATTTAGTACACTTTTTAAAAAATACAAGTATCTATTCAGTAATTTCCTTTATTTATAGTCACATTGATCTGTTAAGACAAACAAATGAGACGAGGAAGCTTTTCTAATTGAGGCTAACATCAGGCTGAAAGGTGTGGTTGGTACACTATACTCCCCCAAAAAAGGTATGAGTAAATTTCCTTTGAAGTAAACAGAGACCATGCTAATGAGTAAAAAGAATGGAAGGAAAGAATAGTGAAACTTTAAAACAAACTAAAGCACAGGCTGAATCAGCAGCATTTAGTTGACTAAGTGGGAGGATGGTCTTTCCTCCTTCTCTATCTATCAGTGTTCTTTGTTTTGCATTAATTTGATTTTTCTCATTTATTTATGTTGAAACTATTACCCAGTATTTGTCTGCATTTTAATTTTGTAAACTCTTTCAGTTTTTCAAAGTCTAACTATTAATTATAGCTTTAAGATTTCTGCCATTGATGTGTTGCTTAAAAATGTTCTGCTCATCAGAAAAAACAAAAGTTGTAAGAATGTGCTTAATCATATCATCTTATTTTTACCAATGCATATTTGATCACATTTTCTAAGTTTGAAACTTCAATACATTCTTTTAACCCTTTCAGTATCAGATATAGTTTGGGAATCTTATTTAGTTTTCTTGTCCCAGGTACTTAGCTTTTTTTCTTTTCTTTAAAATCCTTTCTCCCTGGATGTTAAAGGCTTATCTGCCCAGACACTATGATTATGTGTAGTTTTTACTCTGAATTTTCCAGCATATGACACTAATGTTTTGCCTTTTCTTTGCCTAACACCACATGCTTTAGTTACTGTAGCTTTAAAATATAATATTTTATTAGAGAAAATCCACCCTTATCACTCTTTAAAATAAAAACTCATTTGCAATCCTTAGACATTTATTCTTCCATATATATTATTTATATAATTAGATATTTGTTTTAATTAAGAAAACATGTCAGGATATAATTGGTTTGCATTATATTTATGAGTCTACCTTTCTTGCTTTTTTATCTCTCTCTCTGATTTTATTTTACAATATCAATTCTGAACATTTAAGTTAATGTTAGGTCTTTATTCTTTATTCGTCTTTTTCACAGGCCTCAGTAACGTTTCCTTGTATAAGTTCTGTGCATTTCCTGAGAGCCTCAGGGAAGTTCTCCTAGTTCTTAGCTTGAATTATTAATAATAGAAAAATGGTCCTTCTCCATAGGCTTCAGTACATTTCTCCTCTTCTAACTTTTTCAGTGGCATGGTGTGGAAACAATTGTAGGGTATTACCAGTGAGCAAAAGGAATAAGGAATAACAAAACTGGTTGTCTTGGATGGAAATTATGGGTATTATTTGTACTGACACTCAAGGGCATTACTCAATGAGAATGGGATTAATTTTTGAGTTGGCTTAAAGGAACTCAGAAGAGAATACAGAGTACACAGCTTCCAAGATAGGTATGTGTCTCCTTAGATATGTTATTTCTCCCGTTTTCTTTCCCTTAATATCACCTATGTCCTTTAGTATAAAAACAAACAAAAATGGAAGAAGTGTACTATTAGTGTGTCCTCAAATGTCAGCTCAGAGTGTAGGTAAATGACTCATATGAAGTGGAAAAGAGATGAAGGAAATTCAACTAAACTATATCAAGACAAAGAATTTGGGAAAGATCTGTTTAGAATAAAGGGAACATTTTCTAGCTTCTTTTGTCACTCAAGTGTAATCATGCAACTAAGTTTTGGCTGATGGGATGTAAGCACGAAGAATATGCACAAATTCCAGGAATTAAATCTATGGAACACAGTTCGCTAATTTGCCTTCATTTCTTCCTATGGTGTCTGGGATATTGACATGATGGCTTCCTTCAGATTTCTTCAACATGAAGGGAAAATAAATTATTTTCTTTTTAACTCATTGTTATTTTGGGTTTGCTGGCAATTGCAGCTGAATCTGATTTTAACAAACATAGGTTATGTCTTTTGCAGGAAGAATACATAAAAACAGCCACCATGAACCACACATATCCTCATGAAATTACTGAACTTCATGAATGAAGAAAGACATTTTTAGTCATTCAAGCAGAAAAAAAGCAACTCTCTCTTGAAGTTTAAAAAAAGTCATGTTCACTTTCTAATTCTCTGGAGCAATATTGAGTTTTTAAAAAAGGGTTTAGGTCTATAAGTTCAGTGGAAAATAGTATATGACTGAAAAATCATAACAAGATAAGTTTTCTTTCATATTCAAATGTTAGAAGAAGACATTCTCAAACAGCCTTATGCTCAGGGAACTACTACCTGAGAGCCAATCTTGGGAAAAAGTACCAAAAAAAGCACCCTAACCATGAATAGGAAGACCATACTAAAGAGGATTGATGATGAGTTTGGATGTCTTTTAAGTACTATACAACAAGTAAATGACATTGGAAGAAATGACATATTTCATCTCAGGCATAGTATATGACTAATAAAAATCCCACAGCGGGAAAAGCATAAGTGGAAGAAATATGCTTATCATTCCAGACATATACATCCAATGATCTTCTTGATGTTCATCTTGGGAATCCTAAGAAAATGGTCCTTCTCCACAGGCTTCAGTACATTTCTCCTCTTCTAACCTTCATGTTGAAGAAATCTGAAGGAATTCATCATGTTTAAAACTAGATTTACATTCTTTCTCCCAAATTCAGTCTCTTTCCAATGTTCCCTATCAAGGAATATTGATGCCATTCACCCCACACTCATATTTTTCACTTTCTCTTATTTTTTTTTAATTATACTTTAAGTTCTGGGATACATGTGCATATCTTGCAGGATTGTTACATAGGTATACACATGCCATGGTGGTTTGCTGCCTCCATCCCCCATCACCTACATTAGGTATTTCTCCTGTTATTCCTTCTCAACCTCCCCACCCCCTGCTATTGCTCAACAGACCCCAGTCCTCAACAGACCCCAGTGTGTAATGTGCCCCTTCCTGTGTCCATGTGTTCTCATTGTTCAATACCCACTTATGAGTGAGAACGTGCAGTGTTTGGTTTTCTGTTCTTGTGTCAGTTTGCTGAGAATGATCTTGTGTCAGTTTGCTGAGAATGATGGTTTCCAGATTAATCCATGTCCCTGTAAAGGACATGAAGTCATCCTTTTTTATGGCTGCATAGTATTCCATGGTGTATAACTGCCACGTTTTCTTTATCCAGTCTATCCTTGATGGGCATTTGGGTTGGTTCCAAGTCTTTGCTATGGTAAACAGTACCACAATGAACATACATGTGCATGTGTCCTTATAATAGAATGATGTATAATCCTTTGAGTATATACTCAGTAATGGGATTGCTGGGTCAAATGGTATTTCTAGTTCTATATTCTTGAGGAATCGCCACACTGTCTTCCACAATGGTTGCACTAATTTACACTCCCATCAACAGTGTAAAAGCTTTCTTATTTCTCCACATCCTCTGCAGCATCTGTTGTTTCAAGATTTTTTAATGATTGCCATTCTGACTGATGTGGGATGGTATCTCAATGTGGTTTTGATTTGCATTTCTCTAATGATCAGTGATGATAAGCATTTTTTTATACGTTTGTTGGCTGCATAAATGCCTTCTTTTGAAAAGTGCCTGTTCATATCCTTTGTCCACTTTTTGATGGGGTTGTTTGTTTTTTCTTATAAATTTGCTTTAGTTCTTTATAGATTCTAGATATGAGCCCTTTGTCATATGACAGAATAGAGGCCTCAGAAGTAATGCCACACACGTATAACCATCTGATCTCTGACAAACCTGACAAAAACAAGCGATGGGGAAAGGATTCCCTGTTTAATAAATGGTGTTGGGAACACTGTCTAGCCATGTAGAGAAAGCTGAAACTGGATACCTTCCTTACACTTTATACAACAATTAACTCCAGATGGATTAAAGATTTAAACATAAGATGTAACACCATAAAAACCCTAGAAGGAAACCTAGGCAAAACCATTCAGGACATAGGCATAGGCAAGGACTTCATGACCAAAACACCAAAAACAATGGCAACAAAAGCAAAAATAGAGAAATGAGATCTAATTAAACTTAAGAGCTTCGGCACAGCAGAAGAAACAGTCATCAGAGTGAACTGGCAAGCACCAGAATGGGAAAAATTTTTGCAAGCTACCCATCTGACAAAGGGCTTTCTCTTATTTTTTACAAGACCTCAGCAGTCACCTTCCATAAGGAAACAAGTGTTCCTGGTGCTCCAGCACAGACACCTGCATTTGGTTTCCTTCTGTCTGTATGTTTCTGTACCTCATTTTGCCCCTTTTTCACTCCTCCTGCTCATATATGGGCCTGTGCTAAAACGTACTTTAAACTCTATTTCTTGTGTGCTAGTATCACAGGGTTGTGGTTCCTACAAGGTCTGAGGTTCTCCATATCCCACCCCATGGGTAAATTCAGTTTAGGGATGACAGAGTGAGCCTTGAGTCCAAGTCATGTTCCCAATATAGTTTTCCAAAATAGGCACTGCATTGTGTCTCATTTGTATTCCTGTATTAGTTATCAGTGTGGTTCAGAAACAAGAGAAAGAGGCTTATGATTAATCTCTACTTTCTGAAGCCACATCATTACCTATTGTTTCTGCCTGTGTGGGTGAAGGACATTTTACCAACTCACTGTAATTAAAACTTTTGAAACCTTTTTTAGTCATTTGTTTTAAGTGTTTCTCTTATATAGATCATATAAGGTTCTGATTTGTGGTCCACCTGAGAAGGTTTCTTTCAATTGGAATTTTTAGGCCATCTATACATACCCATATAGAACAGATATATTTGGCTTTAAATTTTTTAATCCTATTTATTTTTTTAATTGTTCTCAATGTGGTGATTTTCTTTGCTTTGTTTTGTATATGTGTTCTAATAATTTTGAATGTTTGTACATTTTCTTCTAGTGGCTTCCTATAGGTAACTGTAACTTTATATAATTTTCTCTTGTTTTTTGTTTTTTTTTTAAATAATCCACACAGGAATAATACAATTACATTATTATTTACTTTCTCTTTATTTTTCTTATTATCTTAATTACCTAATTTTAGTGAACTTTTGGTTATAAAAAATGAAGAAATTAGTATCCCTATTTCCCACCATTTATTTATAGGATTCTTATGCTTTCAGTATTTATGACTAAATGTTCTCTTTTTAAAGCACAATTCCAACCTTGGTTGTGTAATCAAATAAATTGGACATCATTTCATTATAGAGTTAATTTTAATTTTCAAGAGGTAAATAGTTAAAAAAAAAAAAAAAAAAGCATTAGGATAATTGTGTTCAGTTCCCTGACAAGGAAAAGTGCTCATGTAGCAATTTTATTAACCACTATAATAGAAGAAATACATTTTTAAATTTCTACCCTACTCCTGTAACTAGTTTGTGAATTGGTCAGTTCCTGTAGAGAAGTAGGAGGAATGGCCATTACTAACATGCAGAATTCTAACAGAGAAGCAATAGAAAATGGTAGTAAAATAATGAGTTTTGGGGTGAGACTGCCTGATTTGAAGCCTGGATTTGTCACCTACAATGAAAGAAAAATTACTGATACTTTCTATAAAATGGACAGGAAAATTAGATGAAAAGTTAAATGAGAAAAAAATAACAATGTAGAAGAGTGTTGTGTCACATAGCATGCACTCAGTAAAGGCTGCTCGTTATGGTATTACACATCTTCTTAATGTTTGCTAGTCTGTTAGATGAAAAATGTTGGTTAGTTTTTATTTGAATTTACAGTTTCCAGATCAACATGCTTAAAAACATTTTAAAAACATGTTTATCTGCATTTATGTGCCTCTGTGAATTGTCTATTAATGTTCTTTGTTAATTTTTCTCCTGAGTTGTCTTTTTTGAATGAATTCGTTAAAGATTTTTTTACATTAAATATGGTAACCTTGTGGTGTATTATAAATTATTTTCAAATGTTTTCTCTCAGTCTCACATTTATAATTTTAAAATGTTTTTATTAGAGTAACATATATTCAGAAAAATGTACAGCTCAATGAACTTTCACTATCTGAGCACTCTGTGTAGCTAGCACTCAAATTACAGAAAAAAAGAAAATATTCCAGCACCCCGGAAGATCCTGTCCTGGTCTACTCAGTTCTCCACCTGACCCAAGTGTAATGCTATCCTGACTTGTAACAGCAATTAGGATAGATTAGTGTGTTCTCATGTTTCTATACTTTGAATAAATGGAATCATATGGAACTGTACTAATTTATATCTGGCTTTTGTTATTGGTAATTTCATTTTGTTTAAGTATGGCATCTTTCATTTTATTTTATTTTATTTTATTTTATTTTATTTTATTGAGATGGAGTCTTGCTCTGTTGCCAGGCTGAAGTGCAGTGGTGCAATGTCGGCTCACTGCAACCTCTGCTTGCTGATTTCAAGTGATTTTCCTGCCTCAGCCTTCCTAGTAGCTGGGATAACGGGCACGCCACCACGTCTGGCTCATGTTTTGTATTTTAGTAGAGATGGAATTTCACCATGTTGGCCAGGATGGTCTTGATCTCATTACCTCGTGATTCGCCTGCCTCGGCCTCCCAAACTGCTGGGATTACAGGTGTGAGCCACCGTACCTGGCCAGCATCTTTCATTTTAGAATAGTTTTTTGTTTGTTTGTAATGTCTTAAGTGATTTAATCCCTTAAGAGCTCAGTTAAGTGAAATTAAAAAAAAAATAACCTATGGCTGTACTAAAGGGTGAACTAATAAGTATCTTAGAATAAGGTGATGTTGAGTAATTTTACCTCCTAAAGCAATGTTTTTCAAAGAAGAGAATAAAGTCCTTTTAGTCATTTCAACAAATTTTCAACCTCGCAGCTTATCTCCATTATCTAATTTTCAAGTTTTCGACAATCTGATTCTGATGTATTCGTCCATATTATGTCTTGTTCTCTGAGGGGGTGAATAAAGGCAAGTTCCTCATTATCATCCAAATGCAACAGTCTCTTCTTTGTATCTTTCTCCTTCTCTCAGCATTGCTCTCTTGGTGTCCCTTTCCAGCTCAAGGCCATGTCATCCTGATGTTCATCTCCACAGCCAGCAATCCAATGTATATTTATTAACTCCTGTGCTTCACATAATACTTGGGTCCTGAGCATAAAAAGTAAATGAGCCACAAAGTCATTGTTATTAATGTGCTCACAATCTAGTAGAAACGTTATATAAACACATAATTACAATAAAGTAAGTTTGGAAAATATGGACAGGCTATACAATTTGTATAAAGGGAAGAGCGATTTGCATTGCATGTGTCAAAACTCATCGACATTGTGAAGTGAAAGCATGACAGTGGGAGTGACAGATGATGACTTCTGGGAAAAGGAAATAGGTTGTGCAAAACCACAGAGGATTGAAACACTCTAGCAGTTACATGTAGGTGCCACTCTATCACAATTTGTAATGTAGAAATTGTTTCCATTTGAAAAGGGACCCAGGGAGCATTTGAACAAGATTTTGCAAAGGGGCATATATGTGGAGGTAAGGCTCAGGAGGCAGGCAGGGACCATATCATGAAGGGATGTATCTCATAGTGTCCATAGAAGAGTGCTTGAATGTTATCTTGTTGTTAGTGAGGTTCCAAGATAATTCTTGGGTGATTCTGTTTTGGGTAGGTCACTCTGCACTACCTATGACAGTTTTGAAGTGATGAGAGCCAGGGGAATAGTTGTGCCATCAACTGAGTGAAGCAATACATCCGAACCCCTCTCTCACCAGAACTGTCAGTTAACTTGCTATCTGCCACCTCTTTCTCACAACAGAGCCGTCCCAGGTGGATGGCACAATCTGGACTCTAATTTGCATGCCTGGCTGACTGAGAACTTTTGAAGAAAACAGCATCACATGTGTGGATGACAATGTAAATCCATGTCCACCTGCCCTTAGAAGAGCCTCAGCGTCACCCAGCCATCGTGTTTGTTTTACTTCCGGGTAGAATGACTCTGATTCTTCTGAATTATTGCTTTAAAATTTAGATATTCTTTTAAACTTCTTACTTAAATATGTCCCTTTATTCTCAGTGGAGAAATTCGCCTGTTATTTCTTGAAGAAGATTGTGGAGGTTTCATGAATATTCTCTCTAACCACTTTGTCTGAGTCCGTCTGCATAGCTATAAAAGAACACTTGAAGCTCGGCATTTTATAAAGAAAAGAGGTTGATTTGGCTTTGGGTTCTAAAGGCTGTACAAGAAGCATGGCACCGGGCTCTGCTTCTGGTGAGGGCTTTAGGGAGCTTCCACTCATGGCAGTGGGCACGAGGAGCTGGCATATCACATGGCAAGAGAGGGGGTAAGAGAGGGAAGGAGTGCCAAGCTCTTATAAACAGCCAGCTCTCACGTGCACTAATATGGAGAGAACGCACTCATTACTGTGGAGAGATCACCAAACCATTCATGAGGGATCTGATGCCATGACCTAAACACCTCCCTGGCCAGGCCCCGCCTCCAACATGGGGGATCAAATTTCAACATGAGATTTGGAGGGAACAAATATTCAAACTTTATCACTCCCTCTACCTCAAGATAAAATTCTATATTTATAACTACCTTTATCTGTTTTTCCCAGGATTCAGAGACAAGATACCTTTAAGAGTCTTTATGTCTTTCATGTTTTTTATGTCTTTTATGAGAAAATTCTAGCTGCTTATGCCCTTGACCTTGTACTCCCATAGTTTCTCATAAACTTATTTCCTTTACTCACTCATGCTCTCTCTACAGCTTTGATTATCCTCTCCATTTGATTAACTTTAGATTATGTTATTTGAGACCTCTTCCTAAAATTAACACTAGGACCACCAGGATTGTGTTGCTTTGCTAGATTTTAGCATTATATATTCCAGCTTTATGTAGGGAGGAAGCTGTGAGCAACTTAACTAAAGATACTTTCTTCCCTTTTTTTGTGCTCCTAATATTGTTGAATACTGCCATAGAAATGCATTACTCTTCAATTCACATCATGTATGCTAAAAGTTACCTGTAAATGAGCATCATTGCCTGCTGTTTTATTTATATACATCTGAATAATGTCCATAAATCAACAGATAAGCATTCCTCCATCAATGTGTCATGGCTACATCTTGACTTCCAACCTTGAGAGTACAAATGGGATAACATTAAGTGATCCTCCTAATCATATGTCCCTGGGACAACTCTATTTTTACTTGTAGATACTCTTTTTTTTTTTTTTTTTGAAGAAAAAACTCACTCTGTCACCCATGCTGGAATGCAGTGGTGTAATCTTGGCTCACCAGGTGATTCTCCTGCCTCAGCCTCCTGAGTGGCTGGGACTACAGGCATGTGCCACCAATACAAATAATTTTTGTATTTTTAGTAGAGATGGGGTTTCAGTATGTTTGCCAGACTGCTCTTGAACTTCTGGCCTCAAATAATCCACCCACCTTGGCCTCCCAAAGTGCTGGGATTCCAGGCATAAGTCATGGCATCCTGCCACTTATGGATACTCGAGTCAATTGATTTCTTTTTTTTTTTTTCTCAAGCTGAACTAGCTTGCACTTTGTTTTTCCATACTTTCAAGTACTAATAAATATTTTTCCAGTTTTTGTACAATTTTGTTCAAATAGTTCAAATATATTTCCTGGAAGCCTACATTCCCCCTAAACCATTCTTGATTTGGAAACTATAAATATGAACAAGAGGCAACATTCTTGAATTTGTGGGGCTTACATTTGGGAGAGTACAGTGAGAGTGATTTGCATGAAAATAGAAAATACACAATTTTAAAAAATAAATTGGTTTTTCAAAAGGAGCTACAATGAGGAGGGCATAAATTGTTGTTTTCGTTGCATTCTACCTGAGCAGACATTCCACACCTCTGTATCCCTAGTCTTTTCACCTTAGTAGGTACGTTCTGCAGACTTCAGCACAGTTCACTTTCACAGCCAAGGCTTTTGCAGAAAAATGATCATCCTGTGACTTTGAAACGCTAAAAAAAACTGTTCTCAAAGATCATCCAGATTCTATGCACTTCAAAGGATTTTGTTTTGTTTTCTTATCAATTTGTCAATGTAGGTTTTACAGTATTGAAACCCTATTGTTATCCATTAGGCTAAGTTGAAATGAAAGCCCTCTCATGTTCGGGAAGTCTTCCATCCACTTTGTGGCATGGGCATTTGATTTCTCATTTGCGCCCCATCATTAGATGAAGGACAGTACCTGTGCTGTCCGAACATTGCATCACAGTGTTGAGCAACAATTAATGATAGATGAAGCAAAGGTGTGTCTTTTTTAAACGATCATATTTTAAAGAAAAAAGGACTTCACGCTGGAAGAATGCAGCATCTGCGTTACTCTCATGGCTAATTTGGCAGATTCAGAAATTAGTCAAATCAATTATGCAGCAACATGAAGACCGAATCTCTAGCTTGTTCAACCACATTCTGTCTTCCTACCATCTGTGTTAGCCTCCTGTGTTTCTGGAGGAAAAATTCAAGTGGCTTCAGGAAGCTATTCTTTCCTCTCTTATTTTGCTAATAGTGAATGAAAGCGCTTTGGCAAAGAAGTCAGGATGATAACAATATGCTGAGACACAGATTGATAGCCTTCTCTCATCATCTCTCTGGCTCCAGATCCATGAAGCAGAGGAAGAGAAACCTGTAAGCAGAGGTAATAAGTGGAGGCTGACAGATGACAACCCCAAAACTAAATAAAATTTAATGCTTTGTAGGCATTTCTCTTTGGCCTTTAATGAGCTGATGCTGAGTCAGCTTTTGCCATCTCCACCTGAGGCTCACAGTAGACACTGAGTGGTCAGCAAAAGATTAATAAGACACAAGATGAGAAAATGGAATGTTTCATGCTAATGCTCTATATCCAGCCCCTGTTTATGAAGGTGTAAGTGGAAATAAAAATTGGATGGTATTTTTATATCATCTAAGGAAGAAGTATTTTACAACATGTTGAGCCAAGGAAAACACTTCTGAAGGTACTGGCACAAAACATACTATGAAGAAGTATAATTTATTATTTCTTTGCTTTTAGGACACTTATGTCACCCACTCCTGATCATCTGATGTCCATGCCTCATTATACCTGTGATGGTTAATTTTATGTGTCAAATCAACTTGACTGAGCAGGAGTGCCCAGACATTAGTCCGTCTTTATTCTCATGTGTCTACAAGGATGTTCCTGGGTGACAATAACATATTAATTGGTAGACTGAGGAAAGTAGATTGCCCTCTCTGATGTGGGTGGGACTTATCTAGGCAGCAGAAGAATGGTGAAATCTTTGATACTTTATAGGGACAGTGTCCCAAATAAATCTGCAGTTTACAAATGGGTGATTCATTTTAAGAATGGAGGCAGTGACGTTAAAGATGAAGCCTGTAATTACAGACCATCGACATCAATTTCTGAGGAAAAAACGTGTCTTGTTTTTGCCCTAATTGAAGAAGACTGATGAACAGCAGCAGAAACAATGGACAGCACCACATCTCAAGTTGTTGAACTCACAAAATTCTGACTGTCAAAGTTGAGAAAACCTCCTATTCAATAGATACGAAAACCATTACACTCAGATCAGCTGCAGACAAGAGCAGAGCTTTTAATGAATATTTTAAATAAGTGGGATCAAGATCCCAAAGCTTTTCTTCAAAGAACTACAGCAGGAAGCAAAATATGGCTTTCCCAGTATGATCTTAGAGACAAAGTACAGTGAGTGGCTACCAAGAGGTGGAAGCAGTACAGTCAGAGCAAAAGAGAATGAGTCTAGAACTAAGGCCATGGAAATTGTTTTTTGGGATCCTCAAGGCCTTTTGCTTCTTGACTTTCTAGAAGGCCAAAGAACAATAACATATGCTCATTATGAGATTGTCTTTAGAAAGTTCACCAAGGATGTAGCAGAAAGAATGCCCAGGAAAGCTTCACCAGAGAACATTGTGAAGATATTCTCTTTCACAATAGTGTTCCAGTTCATTCCTCTCCTCAATCCAGGGCAGTTTTATGAGAGTTGTGATGGAAATCACTAGACATCCACCCTACATTCCCGATTGGCTCCTTCTCACTTCTTTTGTTTCTTAATGTTTCTCACTTCTATTTGTATCTTAATGTTAAATATTCTTAAAGGGTGTTCATTTTTGGTCAGTTAATGGGGTAGAAAAGACTGTATTTTGACAAGGTTAAATTCCCAGGACCCTCAGTTCTTTAGGGATGGATTGAACATCTGGTATCTTTGCTTACAAAAGGGTCTTGAACTTGATAGAGCTTATGTTGATAAATAAAGTTTATCTTTTTAATTTTTATGTTGTAGTTCCATTTTCCATGAACTTTTTGAAGTCCCCTTATGTATTTGTGTGTACTTGTGTGTGTAGTTTGTATGTATGTACACACATATGTGCACACACATACACCCCATTGGTTCTATCCTTTCTGTGTGCCCATACATAAATCCTATTTGTTATGTTTCCCTGGAGACCCTGACTAACGTGATACCCAAAAATCTCTGCCCTAGGACTGGCCCACATATTTTGAAGGGAAACAATGGGCATAAAGGGACAAAGGAACATCTCCAGCTTTTAGAAAGCTCTTCTCTTCCTCTGCTTCTTCTTTGGTGCTCCTCTCTTGACAGAGGACTTGTGCTAATCTACATAATGACCCTCAGGAATATCTGTGTTTTCATCCACGTCTTCCCTCTAGCATCCTCATCATGAAGCTATATAGCTTTATGTAGTCATCAAGACCCTAAAACTGGATTTCTGCTGTTGCTTCAAACCCAGAATACCAAAAATACCTACAGAGTTGTCAGTAACAAGTGTATCCAGAAATAATTTTATAGCATAAGGATAATTAAACACATTCAATCAACTCAACCAAGCAGTGATATGGCAGTGTATGAAATCACTAAACATTGAGGGACGGAGAGAGGGAAGAAGGTAGAAAGGGAGAGAGCGAGGGAGAGAGGGTGTGCTTGCTTAATCTAAGCCATTACTTCCATGATGTAAGGTCACTTAGATAAGTTCGTGATAAGATCTTGCCTTCAAAAGGTAACAAACCAGTGAAGAATGGGGATCCATGCACCCCTGACTGCAGTATAATTTTCTTGAGGAATTCTGATAGTCCGTATGCTTACCAGTGAATCTACACGATTCCTAGTTTATATTAAGCTAAGCATTCCAAACTGTTAAGCAAAACTTTGCTTCCCTAATACAAGTAGATGTCTGACTGTGACTCAAA
This sequence comes from Cheracebus regulus, assembly GCA_963574635.1. Taxonomy (NCBI): domain Eukaryota; kingdom Metazoa; phylum Chordata; class Mammalia; order Primates; family Pitheciidae; genus Cheracebus; species Cheracebus regulus. Next base: position 24,475 of record CAUYQU010055881.1, read on the forward strand.
TAGCTTTCACACTGCACACCAACTCCAGTGATAAAGCTGATGATTTCAGGATCAGGCATCGTGTTCCAAGTTTGCTGAAAAGAAGTGTAGGAGGAAAGAAGAATATTCAAGAAAGGGTGCTTAGATGGTATCTCCTTTTGCTCTGTGTGTTCAAACATTATGACTAAAACCCTAACACAAGCAATAGTGTCTCAGGAGCTTACAAATACTGCCTTCCCATATGCCCATCAGAATCCTCTACTAATTATTACTGAAATGAAGATCTATGTAATTCAAAATAAGTTACATTTATCAACAAAACTCTCTTGTATACATACATTTTTTTCCTAGCAGAATTATCTTTCCTACAATGTCTAAGTTTAATATCAAATTATAATGTCTCAAGCACTAGAGTAAGTGCCAATGCTTTCTTATTCCCCCTTCATATGATGGTCAAAATAATAGTATTATTTTTATTTTGCAGATGAGAAAAAAGTAAGGCTTAGAGTGTTATGAAAACAAACTACCCAAGAGCTAGTAATCAAACAGACTGCAATTTGGTCTCACACCTTTTGGACTCCAGGAAATGGTTCTTGATATCAGACCATGGATCCTGATCTTATGTTCATATATCAATGGACATCTAAGGAAAGGATGAAGTGGTGCATAAATCAAATGAAAATAAATTCAGCTCTATCTTTGTTCATTCATCAATTTGGCCACTTACCATGTATACTTGTATTTTGCACCAGTTATTGATCAGACTGTCACAGACACATGTGTAAATCAGGGTTTATTATTTGAAGTAACTTACAAATGTGTCCTCTGAACTGGTGGCATCTGCTTTTATGTCTGCTTCCCCTTCCTCAAGATTTTTATTACCATTCCTGCCCTTTGCCCATTTGACTGGACCACTTATCTACCTTAACCCCTAATGTGTAACCTCCAGGTGGAGTTGAAGCCTCATCTCCTCCAGTAAACCTGCCCTGGGCACCTCTGCGCTCCTGAGATAATTAACATGAGATGCAGCCCAGTGATTAACTATTACCTAAATATTCCTATGTGCTTAATTTTTCAATATGGACTAACTTTATGGACAACATTATACATAAAACATTTTTTCTTCATTAATATCACAATACTGGGCTATCACAATAAATAATTTATCACAATAATTACTTAATAATCTATTAAGTAAACTCAGAATAATTTTCAATGAGACACATGTCTTAAAAGTCATATTTCTTTAAGCCTTAAGTTGCCCCTCTTAAGACCAGTACTTTAAGACATGGATGTAATTGGGATCTTCCCAGTTGTATGGGATTTTACTGTTCCAATCTCCAACCTTGCTTGACATCTCCCAGTACTAAAGAGAAGGATTCCATTACTTGGAAACTGTATTAATTTCTCCTAGTAACAAGCATAAACTCTGGAATTCCACAGGAAAACAGGCAGCTGCTTATCGAAAGGAATTTTTATACATTATAACATAATTTTTTATATGGATTTACAAAAATACTTTAAAAAGCTGATAATACATAAACCTAATGTGCTTTTTAAAATACAGTTTTACCAAATGTACCAGGCTTAAAAAATTGGAGGATAATTTCCCGTCTTTTTTTTTTTTTTTTTTGTCTATGGCTAAGATTTTTTTTTTGCTAGCACTCTGGAGCCTTGTATCTTATTGAGATTTGATGGTGACCTCACAGGTACCTTATTAATAATGAACAGAGGGGCTCAGTGGAGCTTGGGTTTGGAGTAATAAATCATACTGTAAGTAAGTGCCCTGTTTGCAGTTTTAGAATTTAGAGGAATAAAATAACCAAGATTGAGGGTCTGGCGGTGGTCAAAGTGATTAGAGGTGGGGGCTGGCCTTTCATGGGGATGACACATGCTTATGGTTATTAATTACTTTTACATTTACATTGCTAATTGCTGTTATTCTTTCCAGTTACAATGTAATTCAATTTAAAAATTGAAGCTTCAAATGTCAGGTCTAGATATTACACTGTGCCTCTGCCCAAGGAAGTTTATATACACAGTTTAGGTTATATGAAATGATGGATTATAAGGCAAGCTTCAAGGTGACTAATGATTCTCAAGGCAGAAAATTTGCTGCAAGGGAGATTCCAGGGGATTACAAAAGAGAAACAAGATCATGAAAAGTTAGCATGTGGATTTTAACGCGTCAGTTAACTGCTATGCATTTCAGTTATCCTATTTAACAGAGAGCATCTCTAAGTCAGCACGAATGATAATTACTCCTGTAATTCAAGTAAATATGTTTTTAAAATGGCCTGTGTTCTAGGGATTTGAACTGTGCTGGGTGATGAAGGTGATGGAATGTGTGTAACACACGTTTTCAGTCACATAATCCCCTAGGCCACTTGGCGCAGTTGAGTGTTTCCTCAACAACTTGGATATGGACCTCTGGAAGAGTTTAAGAACAAGTGGACTCCTTCCTCTCGCACATGCACATAATTACCCATGAACTCAATAGAACCTGTGAACAAACAGGCATGTGGGTGAAATAATAGAATTTTTGGATCTCTGCTTTAAGGGATCCCAGAATGGTAATGGCAGGTGCATGAGCAAGCTGACTGGTGACCCAGTGGCATCACCACTGGGACACACTGTGGGTGTTCCCAATAGCGATTCCCAGTTACTGAGAAAAACCATGTTGTTCGTCCTTTCTTAAGCAGGCAGGTAGATGGCTGATTCATCTCTTAGTTAAAATTTCAACCCCCCAAAGAAAGTTCTTTGTTTAAGCATTATAGAACAACCTTTAATAGGGCAAATGCTATTAATTATCATGAGAGTTCATTCCTTGATAGTAATGTTGAATAAGGAACTATTGTAAATGGAAACACCACCTTCCCAGGATTTCCTCCCACACTTGGGGGCCTGGAGTGAGGAGCCATTTTGGCAATTCTCCCATTTCCTCTTGTGGTTAGGAAGCTCTGTGTGATCAGGGCTACATTCCTGAAGGAGGCCAAGTTCTGCCATAGTCTACCATAAACACCTTAAAGCATCATACTTACCCTTTTCTCCCCATCACAAACACTACTTGGAGCTCCATAATTATTCAAGAGGAATTTAATTGGGAAATTTAACATGTCATATATTTAATTTTTAAAGATTAGAGGATGGAGGCCCTGGGAAGGATAGCAGCTCTTCAAAGTCTCTAGTCAGCTTGGGAATTAAAAATGAAAGTAGTTGCATGCTCTCAGAATTGGGCTCCATGTAACCACTGGGAATGCAGGTCCCTGGGATTTAGCAAACCTGTTGTAAAGGCTTTCAGGCAGAAAGCAGCCTGAAAACATCATTACCGACCTCTGTTAGAGAGAAGTTTCCTAGTAGATCTAACAAAAGTTCATGTCTAATGGATGTGTTCTTTAGTGCCTCTCGGTAAGGCAAGATACCTTTAACAGCATCTTTGAAATTATAGTACTTTGTTCTAGTTTCATAGTCAATGCTCTGATGGCAGTGTGGGCTCTCTTGGATTTCTTCCTTCTTTGCTGTGAAAACATATACTGCGTATACGTTGTTATTATCATTGTTGTTAAGAAGTGTCAGAGCGTAAGTTTCTACCCCATCATCTATGCAGGGCAGAGGCAGTGAATCCTGCTGGAGTGTAATAACAATCTATAAGTAAACCAGTTGTGGTAAAATCTATCAAAAATGTGGCAATTTATGAAAATATGTCCCTCAAGCACACCGAAGTTGTCATCAAAGTGAGTTAACTGACAACTTCTACATCTTGCATAAAGGGTGTGGAATTCTAGTGTAAAAATAAAACTAGCAAATGCCTATCTACTGTTTATGAACAATAAATCAGAAACAAAAAAATGAACATGCCACTTGGTACTTTTCAATGTATGTTACCATCTTATGGAATGCTGCTGTTCAGCCTTCTGATTTAGAATGATGTTTTTCAAAGGAGACCATAATGGTGATCTTTTTTGCCTACAGATTTTAATTTAAAATTTCAGCCAGTGAGCAGGTGTTGAGTGGCCACTGTGTTCCAGGAACTGGGTCACAAAAAGCAGGACAATTTGTTAACAACTATTAGCGCTGCTTTCTTTACATTCCTGCTACCCATTATGCTTCGTAGGAGTATATTTATATTTTAAGCAAATTATTTACTTTTCACATTAGCATTCCATTAGTTACCTTTTGGCAAATTCACCTATAACTCAAGTAAAAGCATGTAGAGGATTCTACATATACCTCAGAGACAGAGAGTGACATGGTCAGGAAAGGAGGTGACATTGGTACTGGTCCTTGAGGGATATTTAGATTTTAATTATTTCCAGCCTATTGGTGTTTTTTGTTTGTTTGTTTGTTTTGTTTTGTTTAGACAGAGTCTCGCTCTGTCACCTAGGCTGGAGTGCAGTGACACAATCTCGGCTCACTGCAACTTCTGCCTCCTGGGTTAAAGTGATTCTCTTGCCTCAACCTTCTGAGTAACTGGGACTATAGGTGTGCGCCACCACACCCAACTAATTTTTGTACTTTTTGTAGAGACGAGGTTTCACCACATTAGCCAGGATGGTCTCGATCTCACTACCTTGTGATCTGCCCGCCTCGGCCTCCCAAAGTGCTGGGATTACATTCGTGAGCCACTGCATTCAGCCTGGTGTGTTCTTGTTCTATTTCACCAGCTCAACTGATGTGTCTCTCAAAAAGGAGAAAGAGAGAGAGAGACAGAGAGAGAGAGAGAAAGGGAAGGAAGGGAGGAAGGAAGGAAGGGAGGAAGGAAGGAAGGGGAAAAGGAAGGAAAGGAAAGGAGAAAGGAAAGAAGAAAGGAAAGGAAGGAGGGGGAAGGGAGGACGAGAGAAGAGAAGATAGAGAAAGGGAGGAAAGGAAAGATGAAAGGAAAGGGAAAAGGAAGACAATATCAAGAACCACCTTTATGCCTTGCTTCCTATTCCTTAACTTAATTCTCCTCTGAGGAGCTCCTACAGTTTTTGCCTTCTGCAGTACAGAAGGTTGCACATCATTCCAGCATTCCCACTCTCCTGGTATCCTGCGGAGTCATTTGAACTTTTCTGACTGACGGAGTCAATAACTTAATGTCAACTCTATAGAGTGTATAATTTATACAGTCATGGACAGTACAGAATAATTTTCCTCTGCCCAGATTTGTTCACTCAGCTCTCAGCCAACCACTTGCTCACTAATCTTGACAGCAACACCATGCTTTGATGTGTGCTTTTGCTCTTCCTGGAAAACCTCTATGCACTTCAGCATGTGTAATACTCAGTTTACCCATCGAACTTTCCCTCACCCTCCATGCCTTTGAAAGTAATGCTCTCCTAAAATCAGAGTTCATCACTTCCACCTCTTTTATGTTTTGAAAATTTTCTTCACTTATATAATTCAATAACTATTTACCAAGGGTACTCCAGATACTATCATTAAAATTATGAAACAGCAGTGAATTTAAAAATGAAAATGTTCCTGCCTTCTTTAAGCACATAATGTATTGTGTGAAATAACAATAGACAAAATAAGTAGTATATATAGTAATTAGTGCTTTGGAGAAGAACAAATTGGAACAAAGAGAAACATTTGAGTATTGTGCAATAGTAAGAGGGTGATCTGGGGATCTTTCATGGAGAAGAAAATAAGCGAAAATCTGAAGGATATAAAATTAAGCAAACATTTCTCAAGAAGCTATTGTACTTCTAATCCCTAGATGCTAAAGTGAACAAATAAACAGATTCCTTATCTCTATGTGATTTATATCCTATGTCAAGCATTAAATACCTTAGAAGAAAAACCCTACTTATTTTTATCTTTAGCAGCCAATACAGAGGCAGGTTCATTGTGTTTATAAAAGATTAGATAAAGAGTTAGCTGTAAGAGCAACTGAATATTTTTCACATTTTAAAAAAATTTTAAGTCTTAATCTCTCCCAAAAAAGGTTGTAAAAGAGACAGCATTGATAATCGAATATTCCAAGTGCTCCTTCATAATTTTCAGACCTCTTTGCTGTTGTCAGGGACAGACAAATAGTTTCATCCAGTAAAAAGTGAGTAGATGTGACATGTGTCACTTGTGAGCCAAGGCATTTAGGAGACCATGCATAAGCCTCCAACTTTCTCTCCTCCACCTTTGGCAAGCTCAAATTCATGTGTTGAGACAGAAAAGTCAAAAATGGGGTACCTTGAACCACGGGATGGAGAAAAGTCCTACTAGGTTATAGCAGATTCTTTCAAGAAAGAAATAAAACTTGTTTTGTTAAGTAATGAAGATTTAAAAAATTATCTGTTATCATAACATTGTTCTATCTATTTTATTTTAGTTTACGGAGACAGAGTTTCCCACTGTTGCCCAGGCTGGAGTACAGTGGTGCGATCTCAGCTCACTCCAACCTCTGCCTCCCGGATTCATGCAATTCTCCTGCCTCAGCCTCCCGAGCAGATAGGGTTACAGTTGCCTGCCACCATGCCATGGTAAATGCAATGAACATTTTATTCAAGTGAACTCTGGTAAGTATTATACCCTTGATCACTCCCTTTTTTCATTGGCACCTATTTTCTTGTCCATGCCTTAAGCGGTAGTATCCCAAGGACATAATCCTCAATGCATAAATCTATTCACTCTATACTTCCCAGGGATCTAATCTACTCTTGTGATTTTTAACTGCCACCTAGATGGTTAATGCCACTTATATCTTTATTTATAGCCATAACTTGTCTTCTGAGCCTCAGATGCATATGTGCATATTGCTGGTAAACATCTGTAATTTTTGTATTTTTAGTAGAGATGGGGTTTTGCTATGTTGGCCAGGTTGGTCTCAAACTCCTGACCTCAGGTGATCCAGCCCCTCTCAAAGTGCTGGGATTACAGGCATGAGCCACCATGCCCAGCCCAATCTATTTTTATCAAATGAGAGTGTAAGCATATCATTCTCAGGAATATGTAATCAGTACTTTTAAGCATCACCAATTAAGGTTTGGTAGAAATAAAACTGAGTTCACTGGAAGTTATCAAGAATTATATTGACACTTTTTAGTTCACTGAAAAGTTAGTTCTAGGAATTTAAGGAGATTTTCCAAAGCTATTCACGTGGCTTCTAGAGACTCTGTATTAAGAAATATGACAGAGAACCGTAGCTAGTTTCTTTGAGTCTTTAGTTGCTATTCCTTTCCTGAGTTGCATGGTATAGAGGGTTAAAGAGAAGTTTCTTTAATTTGTGTTAGGGAACTGAGGGAGCTTAGAGAACAGAGACACTTGCTGCCTCAGGAGGGCTTATGTCAAGAATACACACTGGAGTGGAGAGTTTATTCTCATGAATTGAACAGTGTACCTAGCTGTACTGTGAACTCCAGGATAATGGAAACTTTAATCTGTTATTCCCTCACATTCCTCACAGCACTGAGAAAGAGAAGGGTCAGTAGATAATTGATAGCTGCATTTGTTGGTTGGTTCATTAGTTGGGTAATTGAAAAATCAGTGAAATAAACAAAGCAACCCAGACTGGTGATAGCACATTTTTTTAAAAAATTACTTAGATCTCAGAGTTTGAATCTGGAATTTCTGAATCCTAAATTAAGTAGTTATTAAACTTGCCCTGCTCTAAACTCTGAGACCAACTAGTAGGTATAAAGTATCTATATTTACAGATACAATAAATTAACTCTAGATGATGTGAGCAGAAGAGACAGGTGGGTGGAGAGCCAGTTAGGGACATGCTTAAGTCACCTGCAGACCTGCTATAGTGAAGACACCACCACCAGTGAGGACCCTGGGCGCTATGCACTAGAGCTGACACCATCTGTACTCCCAGCCCTGGGCACTGGAAATCACCAACAGCAGCTGCCCCTGCTGCCCAGGAGGCTGTTTTCTCTATACCCTCTTCCTCTCAAAGCCTGTTCTTAAGATTTCTTGTGTGGCCTTATAGCCAGTCTTCTAAAAACAGTATATTCCATTTGTTGGATTGATATGCAACCCAAAGCAGTTGGCTTCTTTATCCACCACTCCACTGATGCTGCCTTTGGCTAAGATCTCAGTGACTTTCTAATTGGTAAATGCAATGAACATTTTATTCAAGTGAACTCTGATAAGTATTATACTCTTGATCACTCCCTTTTTCATTGGCACCTATTTTCTTGTCCATGCCTTAAATGCTAGTATCCCAAGGGCATAATCTTCAATGCATAAATCAATTCACTCTACACTTCCCAGGGATCTAATCCACTCTTGTGATTTTAACTGCCACTTACATGGTTAATGCCACTTATATCTTTGTTTATAGCCATAGCTTGTCTTCTGAGCTTCAGATGCATATGTGCAAATTGCTGGTAAATATCTGTAATTAAATATATCACAGGAACTTTGAAATTACATATTTTAAACTCAAATTATCCGTACCCTAAATGTGGTTGTCTTTCTGTGTTCCCTGGGTCACTGAATTACATCATTTTCATCCCGTGTCCCCACTAGGAACTTGGTAGTCATCTTTCAGTTTTTTATCTTGCTTAGCTCCAAACAAAATCAAACAAGTCTCATATGCTGGAACTTTGTACATTCTTTTGGATCTGTTCAGTTATAACTAATAATCCCTTAATTCATGATTTCACAATAATTTTCAACTACATTTTGATATAGTCCCAAATCTAAACAATCATCTTTGGCTCTGTTCTTCAGTGTCTTTCTTCCCACCTCCTTTTATCCAGTTCCTGACACCCTTCCTCCACACACATCCCAAGATGAAAGATGATGTCATTAAAAAGGAAGTCACATAAACTTTCTCTATCACATTTATAGCCATTCAGGGATTTCTGTATCTTCAGGCACATAGGTGTGACTCTTCTTTTCCCACTGCACCCGGACAATACGAAGCCTGTATAGTTGCCAGCATGCTCCATGTGGCTTCACCTCTCTGACTGTGCTGTTCTGATGCCTTGAATGAACTCTTCTTTGTTATATAACTCTAATTAAATGTTGTTTATTTTTCAACATACAGCTCAAGTATGACTTCCTCCAAGAAGTTTTCCCGGAACTCTTCAAAATGGGCAGATTTTTTGTGCTTGTTTGTCTGCACCAAATTATGTATATCTTCTGATAACACTTGTGTTTACTCGCAAGTGTTCACCACCTTACTACTCACTGAAGAATAAGTAATTATTCAAAGACAGTGCACCCACATGCCCTAGTGTGAATCATATTCCATTCTTTATCTTTTTTGTTGTTCTGGCTACTTCTTCCATTTTGTGGCTTCTGAATCTAGAAACCAGCAGCTAGGACAAGGTCAGAGAGCCCCTCCTGGTAACTCCTAAGTTTTGGTTTGTTTGTATATTTTTCTGGATAGAAAATCTAATACAAATAATAGTTGTTTGTTAGATTTCCCAAGGGTTCTGTAAGTAGATTATGATAAATAGGCAAACAAATAAAAAGTTTGAGAGCAGGATACCAGGGCTTCTGGGAACGAGGGCCCCAATTAAGGTGGGTGGCCTGGGATGTCCTATTTCCATCTGTGAGTAGATCGTTCACATCTCCTTACTCTCCTTTTATGCACTTCATTTTTCTCTCTTGCCACCAGATCATTTTTTTTCCCACCCTGTTCCTTAGTCCACATGGAGAAGCCAAATGTCATAAGGGTACAAATTTGAATGACCTTTGTTTCAGCTAGTCATCGCAGAATATACTTTCCTTTAATTTTGGTTCCAAAATCCTAGAGAAGATTGGCATATTATGAGTCAAGTACCTCCCCAGGGGAAAAATAGTTCAGGGGGAATGGTAAGTTATACTATCATGACAGGTCAGAGGCAACATTGGGTATTGAATTGAGAGATTTATTTACTAGACTAAAGAGGAAGGAAGTTGTGCAGGGCTGAAGAATAATAGCTATCCCCTGTGCTGGTAATCCTTCATATATGTGCAGTATCCTTCATAGCTTACAAAGTTATTTTTATAAAATAAATTCACAGCGATTTTTATATTTATTTCATGCACAACTCCTGTGATTTAAGGGATACTACCCTCATTTTATAGATGGAGAAACTAAGAGTCAAAGAGAATAAGAAATCTAATTTGCCTTAAATAGCCAGTAATGCTAGAGCTAAGGTATGAATCACTTCCTTCATTCTTGAATACAAGTGCCTTGAAATACTGACTAACTTGTTGTGGACATGGGAGACCTCCAAAACTCAGTGGTGACTCTCAACGTCAAGGCTGTACAAACTACTAGGTGAGATATAGCTTGCCTAATAGAGTACTATTTTCTCTGCTTCTTAAAGCGGAGATATTGTTGAAATCGTGGCCTCTGTAAAACTGACATCTCTGTCTTTGACTTTGGGTTTGTTTCTAAGATAGGTACTCCATGTTTATTTTCATTGAAAATTCATACCTCTGGAATGATTTATTCATTTGGCAGGTGCTTTTTGAGCATTTACAATGAAAAAGGCTGTTCCCATTTCAGAATTGGGAGAAAAATAAGACACTAATTCTGACCATCAAATAATTTAAAAAGAGTTGGGCCAGAGATGGATATATGTAACTATAAAAATATTTACATGTGATAAATGTCATAAAAGAGGTACAAACAAAATATTATGGGAATTCTGGAAAAGGGACATCACTATAATAGCAGGTTACGGAATGTATCACTGTGGAAGTGTTACCTAGGGGATAGGAAAGTGGAATTGAGTTAGTTACATGATTTAGTGAGAAACAAGCATAATTGTACAGAACAGACTTAACAAAAGCTGGACTTAACTTGAGCCTTACCTAGTTCCACCAGCTGAAGGCCTTAAGTTTATCCCTACCAAGTCTGTGTATTCACAGCTGCATTGATTGTTCCCATTCCCATTCTCTGATCCATTTTTCCTCCTGGAAATGACCATAAATTCTATTTGCTATTGATACATGTCTATAGTCCCGTTTTTTTTTAACCAGTTGAAATCACATACATTTGGCATTTATTATAAGTGCTAGAATATCATAACTTACTCTTCTTTGCAGTAGTAGAAATGTTTTTTAAAATAAGAAAATGATTTAATTTTTAGTTCAAGAGGATACTGTTATGGAGTTGTGTATATAAAAACTAAAAAGAGGGACGCATGTGTCCACAAATAGTCTGATTTTTCATATTGTTTTTCCAGTCACCTTTGCTTCTCAAGGACAAAGTGGAGATGAAGCAAGCTGTCTGAATCTGGCTTAGGCCAAGCTGAAGGTGGGGTGAAAGGCTACAGTTGCAAAACTGCCTTGTGAATATCTATATCTACATATGAATAAGTGTATGAAGTTTTAAATATGCAAAATTATTTCATCTAGACAACAAATTTAGAGCAGTGACTATGTACTTACTTCTGTGGATCAGCAGAAAACCAGAAAAAAGTCTGTGGTCAAGCTTGCATTGTAATGAGAAATAGACATTAAATAAATAAATAATATAACCTAATTTTAAAAAGTAATACTTGCTGTCAGAAATATAATATGTGATTTTAGGTAATGGAGGTTAAAAGAAACCCATGGGTAACATTCGAGAGGATCTGTGAATGAAGGAGTGCAGTGAACAATGTGGCTTCTGAAGGAAATGCACAGTAGGTGAAAGGGAGAGCAAGAGAAAATGACTTCAAACTGGAATAACCTCAGTGCTTTTGAGAAACAGCAAGAAAGAAGGTGATATGATTAGGTTTAGTGTGCCCCCTACCAAATCTCATGTTGAATTACAGTTTCCATAATCCCCACGTGTCATGGAAAGGACCCGGTGGGAGGTAATTGAATCATGGGGGTGTTTACCCCCTTGCTGTTCTCATGATACTAAGTGAGTTCTCAAGAGACCTGATGGTTCTATAAGGGGCTATTCCTCTTGCTTCATTCATTATCTCTCCTGCCACCCTGAGAAGAGGTGCCTTCTGTCATGATTGCAAGTTTCCTGAGGTCTCCCTAGCCTATCTCCTCTATAAGTTACTCAGTTTCAGGTATTTCTTCATAGCAGCCTGAGAACAGATTAATAAGGTGAAGTAGTACCAGGAGTGGGGTGCTGCTATAGGGTACCTGAAAATGTGGAAGTGACTCTAGAACTGGGAAATAGGCAGAGGCTGGAACAGTTTGTGGGGGCTCAGAAGAAGATAGAAAAATGTGGGAAAGTTTGGAACTTCCTAAAGATTTGTTGAATGGTTTTGACCAAAATGCTGATAGTGATATGGACAATGAAGTCCAGGCTGAGGTGGTCTCAGATGTGCATAAAGAACTTTTCAGATGGACATGAGGAACCTGCTGAGAACAAGAACAAAGGTCATTCTCATTATGGTTTAGCAAACAGACTAACTGCATTTTGCTTCTGCCCAGAGATCTATGGAACTTTGAAATTGAGAGAAATGACTTAGGGTATCTGATGAAAGAAATTCCTAAGCAACAAAGCATTCAAGAGTTGTCAGAGCATGAAAATAGAAAATTTGCCACTTGATGATGTAGTAGAAAAGAAAACTTTATTTTCTGGGGGAGATATTCAAGTTGGCTGTAAAAATTTGCATAACTAATGAGGAGCCAAATGCTAATCGCCAAGACAATGGGCAAAATGTCTCCAGGGGATGTCAGAGACCTTCAGGGCAGCCCCTCCCATCACAGGCTTGTAGGCCAAGGAGGAAAAAAAATGGTTTTCTGGGCCTTGTCCAGGGCCCCCACTGCTGTGTGCAGCCCTTGATGCCCTGCATCCCAACCACTCTAGCTGTGGCTAAAAGGGGTCAATGTACTGCTCAGACCATTGCTTCAGAGGGTGCAAGCCCCAAGCCTTGACAGCTGCCATATGGTGTTGATTCTGTGGGTACACAGAAGACTAGATTTAAGATTTGGTAACCTCCACCTAGATTTCAGAAGATGTATGGAAACACCTGGATGTCCAGACAGGCATCTGCTGCAGGGGTGAGGTCCTCAGGGAGAATCTCTGTCAGGGCAGTATGGAGGGAAATGTGGGGTCCTAGGCTCCACACAGAATCCCTACTGGACACTTCCTGGTGGAGCTGTGAGAAGAGGGCCACCATTCTCCAGACCTCAGAATGGTATTCCCACCAACAGCTCACACTATGCACTTGGAAATGCTGTGGACACTCCACACCAGCTGTGATAGCAGCTGGGAACAGGGCTGTATCTGCAAAGCCACAAAGGCAGAGCTTCCTAAGGCCATGGAGCATACCTCTTGCATCAGCAAGACCTGGATGTGAGATATGGAGTCAAAGGAGATCATTTTGGAATGTTAAGGTTTGGTGACTGCCCTTTGGATCGTAGATTTGCTTGGGTCGTATAGCCCTTTTGTTTTGGCCATTTTTTCCCATTTGGAATAGCTGTATTTACCCAATACCTGTGCCTCCACTGTATCTCAAAAGCAACTAACTTGCTTTTGATTTTATGAGCTCATAGTCAGAATGGACTTACTGTGTCTCAGATAAGACTTTGATCTTAGACTTTTGGGTTAGTGCTAGAATGAGCTAAGATTTGGGGGTGGGGTGCTGATGGAAAAGCATGATTGTGTTTTGAAATATGAGGACATGAGATTTGGAAGGGGCCATAGGCAGAATGATACAGTTAGGCTTTGTGTCCCCACCCAAATCTCATCTTGAATTATAGTTCCCATAATCCTCACATGTTGTGGTAAGGACCCAATGGGAAGTAATTGAATTATGAGGTGGTTATTCCCATGCTCTTCTCAAGATAATGAGTTCTCACAAGATCTCATGGTTTTATAAGGGGATCTTTCCTCTTTGCTCAGCTCATTCTCTCTCCTGCCACCCTGTGAAGAGGTGCCTTCCACCATGATTGTAAGTTTCCTGAGGCCTCCCTAGCTATACAGAACTGTGAATCAATTAAACTTCTTTCCTTCATAAGTTACCCAGTCTCAGGTATTTCTTCATAGCAATGTGAGAATGGACTAATACAAAAGGCTCCTGGAGCTGGAGAGGAATGAATACAGTGAAAAGTAAAGAAGATGAGGTGTATGAGTAGGAAAAGGCAAGCTCATGGGAGCCCTTGTAGACACAGGATTAGAAATTTATAATGGATTCTGAATGTGATAGGAAGCCATGGGGATCTTATAAAGGTCAATTGTAGTTACTGATATATGAAGTGATAACTGTGTTGAATGTGAAAGGGAGCAAGAGTGGAGTAGAAGTTTGCTGGCATTTTTCAGGATTAGGCTTGAACTAAGGTAGTAGTTATACAGGAGGGAAGACATAAATTTAGGGTATATTTTGAATGTAGACTTGAAAATAAATGTGAAGTGGGAAGTGAGAGAAATAAAGGATCTAAAGATAATTCAGTGATTTTTGACTAAGCAACTGCAAAAATTATGTTATTACTTAATGATATGGGGAACATGGGAGAAAAAGTTGGATATTATGAGTACATGGGAGGTGCATTTATTAAGATCTCTGGGAGGAGGTGGTGGCATTTGAGACATCCTCATAGAAGGTGCGTTTCACAGTTGGATCTCAGGAAGGTTAGGGAAAACTTGGGAATCTTCTGAATATGGATGGTATTTAAAGCCATAGGATTGGATGAAATAATCTAGGGAGTGAGTGTAGAAAAAGTGGTTCAAGGACTGAGATCAGAGACAATCACAGATTTATTTCATTTCTAAAGTCAGCCTGGTTTAATCAAGCCTTCCAGACATCTTTGGGATTTGTGTGTTATGTGCCCTCAGTGTGCTCTTCTTTACTCTCTTTCCCAATCGTAACTCCAGGAGGCTGATACTGAAGGAGTGGTTGAATCAGAGTCTCCTTGATCTCTTGCTTCTGTTTTGAATTAACCATTAGAAGGAACCAGCAGGAGGTTGGAGAGCAAAAGAAGAAAAGTCTTGGGATTTATTTCCCCTTTTATGTTTACCAAAAATCTTGGGATTTATTTCCCCTATTCCCTTAATAACAGGCTATTGTCTATGGTGAATGTCTATTCAGGACTAGAAAAACTAGAAGTAACTTTATACCTCCCATATGTTATGATATTAATCAATCTCGTGTAATGCAACAGGCGTGTGTAAAAAGACTTTCAAAAATCAGACCTACCATTTTTCCCTGCTTAAAAGTTGAAGGGGAGAAACAAAAGTGGCTTCCTCACTAGCCTAATAGCTTTATATCAGCAGTCCCCAAACCTTTGGCACCAGGGACTGGTTTCCTGTAAGAATATTTTCACGACCAGGGCAGCAGGGCGTGGTGGCTTTGAGATTCTTCAAGCATGTTGCATTTATTGTGTACTTCATTTCTATTATTGTTACATCATAATATATAATGAAATTCTTATACAAGTCACTGTAATGTAGAATCAGTGTGAACCCTGAGCTGCTTTTCCTGCAACTAGACAGACCCATCTGGGTGTGATAGGAGACAGTGATAGTTCATCTGGCATTAGATTCTCATAAGGATTGTGCAACCTAGATCCCTTGCATGCACAGTTCACAATAGGGTTCTCACTTCTGTGAGAATCTAATGCCACTACTGATCTGACAGGAGATGGAGCTGAGGCAGTAATGTGAGCAATGGTAAGTGGCTGTAAATGTAGATGGAGCTTTGCTCCCTCACAGGTCACCTCTTGCTGTGCATACCTGGTTCCTAACCGGCCTCAGACTGGTAAGAGCTGTGGCCCAGGGTTGGGGATCCCAGCTCTATATTCTCTGATGCTTAGTATATGTGAAACAAAGAATGACTGGGTGTCTTTAGTATTTCCAGAGGTCCAGATGTAACACTATGTGGATGAAAATGCACAAGAGACCAGGGACCTGGTGGGGCAATTCCCAGGAAAGAGAGAAGAAAAGATGCAGGAAATAATATCTCCTTGAAAACATCTCACTGAAAGAATTAGCCTAGAGGGGAAAATGACTCAGGGTTACAACAGAGTCTATATTAACTTGGGTTTCTACCTACCACCAAATTCTTCAGTGTCTTATAAGAAAAGAGCGCTAGAATTTGTTTTATTTTGAATCTGGTTATGTAAGACAAAAACACTTTAAGGTCATGGATTTGGATTTCTTCTGTTGCCTAGAATGTTTAAACAATCTTCCGTGTTCACATGGTAGGTAAGAAGTGTTATCTGAACTGATAAAACCAGTTAAAGCAAGAGAACCTCCAAAGGAAGAAATAGTCTCCCTCCTGTCTAGTCTCAAACACTGTCCTCCTGACCGGATGATGCAAACTTGACCAAGTGGGAAAGGGTCATAGGCACTTCCTTCTGTATTATACATTCAATCTCATGCTGGAATAGCTTTGCACCTCTTGAATATCCAGTGATAGTGATCGACACCATCTCTAGGAGTATCTCTGATCCAGTCAATAATGCATTCATGCTGATGGGCCATGGGCTTCACGGCAGAAGCTCTCCAGAGCTACACTGACCTCATTCTACTTCCTGACAGCTCTAAGAAGTACTAACTGGGCCCATAATTAATTTCACATGACACTTATCCGGCCACATTTATTTTGGTCAGAAGCTGATGTTCTTATTCACCATGGCGGTGTTAAATCTTCAATATCATAGAAGATGCTTTCTGGCTGAATTCAGGATATATGTTGAATTTTTGAAATTAAGTCATTTAGCCAAATAGATGCTTAGAAAGATCATAAAAACTGGGTCTGTTGTCAGCTATATGTTTGCTCTAGGCCATCTCTCAGAGATGTTACTATCAAACCAACCAAGGTAAAGTGAATGAGGTGACATTGATCTGTGTATAAAATCTCCTCTTTCTCCCTTTTATAGAAGTTATGACATACAGTATCTGTATTAACCTGGCAGGTCTTTGTTTACATGTAATATATATTGGTGTTGAATATCCAATGTTTGCTAAACAATTAGGGTTATTATTTTTAACTTAAATTTATATTTGATTATTTGAGAGCATTAAATAAAACAGTCGCTGGCCTATTAGAGAAGCAGAGTGGTGAAGGGTCCAGAGTTGGGTTTGAACTCTGCCTCTTCCATTAGATTGGCAATGAAGTTTGGTCAAATGACCCCCTGTCTTCATATATCAACATGATTATAACAACAATATGTGTTACTCACAAAAATTCCTGCTATTGTGAATACTAAATTATGTTTCATGAGAAAATACTTTTAAGTACTTTTTTAGAAGTGATATAACTTTATATATATTTTTAAAACATGAAGACGGTAACATTTTAGTTAAGACATTAGATCACAAAATACCAGAGGACTCTTTTGTTTAATATTCAGAACAGAGTAAGATGTAAATAGAGGGAAGTTAAAGGAATTTGATATTGATAAACTAGGGAAAATAACCACACCCTTTTTATGGCATAAGCTGGATTAAAGGAATTTAAGTTTTCCTAAGATTCCAAGATTTAGTAAGAATTCAGCAGGGTAGAGGATACTTATACTAGCCTCATATTTTGAGGTCAACAAAGAAGGAATTTAAGACTTGTTTTTTTTTAAGGTTTGTTCTTTAATCTGACAGAAATGTTACAAGACGGGCAACTTTTATGTTGGCTTTGCATCTCTATTGGATGATGGTAGCCTTATGGGCAGGGATCATTTCATCCCTCCTGAAGCGAAGAGCATGGAAGAGCACACAAGGAGGTGTCTGGTAACAGCCCGTTAATCAACTTGCTTGCTTTATTTCCATTTCATCCCGAAATAGAATGCAAACTGCCATTTTATGCCTGAAACACAGCAGCACAAATATTTTCACGGACTTAGTTCAATGTATCTCTTGAAATGAGCGCCAAGTCAGTTGCTTTAAGGACCCCCTCCCATAGCACGACAGTGGCTCTGACCTGCTTTGTTCAGCTCACGTTAGCACAGACCTCATTCCCCAGCACCTACATTTATGAAAGATGGATGAAATAACTCCTGGTGCTTTCACCCAATCCTAAAATTGCTGCTGCACTACACAATAATTGTCTAGAGTTGCTTATTCCTTTTCTTCTATTAATAATACATTAAACCTCAGTTTAAAAAAAACTCAGAGGAAAAAAAGGAAAAGAAGATGATAATGACTTCTTGACAGATCTTGAATGAAAGGCTTTAACAGAGCTTTAACTGAGCTTGACACACCATTTTTAATGTGCAAGTATCTTCTGTTTCCCAATCTCTTTATACTTAATTGAGAAGTCCCACTTAGGGATGAGCAAAGAGTCTAATGAAGCTCCTCCCCCAAATCATTAATTCAAAATATCTGATGTTGATTATGCATTTTTTGAGTGATAACTACTCTCCCTGTTGACGTCTGCATAGAAATGGGCTGAATAACTGTGTTTTGTGAATAGAACCCACACTGTTCAAATTGGAATGTTTTATTAATCACAGTTCTTAAAGATATTGAACATTGGAGGGGGTAGGCCAGTAAATAAATAATACATACTGATGAAATGTCCCTGAGATGAGTAGCTGTTCTCTTTATAAATATTACAAACCTCACATATTCCCTTAGGTAAAGACACAGTATTCAACACACATAATGATGAACAACAACAAAATAGCATTTTAATTTGAACCACAGTAGCTCTAACTACGGCTTGCTCATCTTGTTAATACATATCCCCTCGAGTTGTGTGAACTAGGTGATTAGTAGCCCCAAATAATAGATGATTACCCTGAGATACAACAATCGACCCACATTTGGTCACTGTCAGTGATTAATTATATAAAATAGAATAGATAATCCATATGCATGGAGGATTTCTGTATCATTTCAGTATCATGTCTAATACTTGCTGCACATCTAACCTAACACTTGAACTTATTTTGGGAATACATGTTTATGGAGGCTTGTTAATCATTTACCTATAAAAATACTAAGTATTTCTGAAATTTGGAAAATATTTTGTATTGCACTTATTCTTTAGTAAGAATTATCATGGCATACATTAGCACTGTAAGATTAATTGCTCTAATTAGCAAATGTTAGTGACAAACTAACATAGAACATTTGCTACAGCTGTCATTAATATTAAAAAAAATGAAAGGAAAGGAAAAAGATTTTTAAATAGTCATGTTGGAGTAGCCAACATCCCTTTTCCTCTGACCTTTGATTCCAGTTACAGAGATGAGGGATTAGCACTGGGGTACCTCAGGTTCCTGGAAGCCCCTCACATCTCAGCAGCTCTCATATCTCTGGCTGCTACTTTCACACTGATTACTCACTATTTCTGTAGCTAATTATCTGTTGGCATATTTCAAGCTTCTCTTTTCAAGTAGAATGTGGCTGGAAACTGTCTTATTTATCTCTGACCCATATCCAAGCCTGGGCTGGTGTTTTTATACAATCATAAATTTAGAAAACCGACATGTTGATTGATTGATTGGTATTTGCGTGGTAAATCAATTTCAGAACATGTGTTTTTTTTTTTTAACTTATTCTCTGCAAAGTCAAATAAAGCCATATCTGCTTAAGTAAAAAGGATACATCATATATTTTCAATTCTTAACCTTGTTCAGACTGCAATAAAAGCAAATAGCCTTATATCTTTCTCTTTTAGAGATGCATACTTATGAGAAGACATATTTGCTTCATTTTACTAAACATTTTCAGCACCTACCATGATTGAGTCACTGAGAATGTAGAAATATACGAGGGCACTGTCATCAAGGTACAATTTTGAAGGAAACAGATGTTGATACATAGTAGAATGAAAAACAAAAGATAGAATGAAAGGAATTTTAAATAAATTCATGATAAACACTGTTATCTGAAATTTAAGGTTGTTACACACTTTGTTGAACCCACAAAGCTCCGTGAATACAAGATCTATGTTTTTATTTTCTGTTATTTCCCAATTGCTAGCAAGTCCTACAAATAAATTCATATTATTGAATATCAATAAAGGTATGCTCTAGAAATAATTTTATTCTGATATTTTTCCTATAGTTTTACCAGCCAGTGACTAGCACATATACCAAACTATATGGCAGGATTAACAGATTTATATTCATATTTTTCTTCTCATTGTGTGACGGGTGCTGGTGAGAATAATGCGTGGAGGTCAAGAGGCAAATGTTCTCCTACAAATTGCTTAGCCCGTTCAAAATGAACACTGTATTTAGAAAAGGAAGAAGTCAATTCAGCAATTTAATGGTACTCTGAATATTTTATATCTTCAAATATTTTATTTTCACATAAATTGAGAGCTCCACAAAAGTAAAACTATCAATGTGTGTTGAATAAGTGGTTAAAAAATGGACATCCCGTTTTGTGTATTGCAGCCAATGACAGCAATAGGCTTGTAATGGTTGCAATTAGTGGACTTTGTTTGATTTCCTGTTAAATTTTTTATTTGTCTTGCTCTTTTATGGGGGCAAGAGAAAGAGAGGTGTGTATGTTTTTTTATGAAACCAGTCATGTTTCCCTGTTTACTAAGATTGTTCCTGCACCAACATTTCCAAGTATTTCATGTTGAGTACTGTATGTGATATGGTTAACATTCCTCTCCCATCCCATGTGTGTGTCTGTATGTGTATGTGTTTATGTGAATGTGATCTAAAGTATGTAAATCCTTTCCAGGAACTAGGCGATAAGAAGTATACAGAGAGCCATGTCAGGCCTCTGGAAGGTACACTGTTTCACAGTGAGTAGAACTGTCTAGAGGTCACAACACTAAATGGATCCTCAAGTGATTTGCTCTTTTAGAAAGAGTGCTCTCTGGGAATCAGCAAAATCTTCCCTGACACTTTTGTCAAACTCTTCTTGAGTTGTACTTAAAGTGCCTGATCTGGTGTATGTAAGTGTGATTTTCATGGTATGTGCATCGTGCCAGAAACACAGGTGATCTGGGCAGTCCCTCCTCTCCCTTGCATTGTGACTTGTTGTGTTCCGCAACCTCAGGCAACATGCACATTCCCTCCCACCTCACAAAACCCTTTATCATTTTCACTACAAATTTTCACTGGTGCCCCCTCAGCAAAGAGGTCAAAGAATGGAACTCTGGCCTTGTGTGGATTCATGAATCTATAGTATCCAGGCAACTTCAAAAAAACCCAAATTTCTGCTGACCATGGTAGTGCAGTTAGCATGCTGACATTGGGGAAGTTATAAAACCTCCTTGAACCTCAGTTTACTCCGGTATAAAATGATGCCAATGATGTACCTCCCTTCCAGGACTGTTGTAAGGATTAAATGAGTAAGCCCAAGGTAAGATCCGAGAACACTTTCTGATCAATATGTACTATCTGGTATATCTAACCTGTGCTGTCAATACTGCGAACTGAGACTCTGTTGTGGAGTTGGTAGGAGACTGATATGGTTTGGCTCTGTGTCCCACCCATATCTCATCTTGAATTGTACTCCACATGTTGTGGGAGGGACCCGGTGGGAATAATTTGAATCATGGGATGGTTTCCCCCATACTGTTCTCATGGTAGTGGACAAGTCTCATGAGATCTGATGGTTTTATCAGGGGTTTCTGCTTTTGCATCTTCCTTCTTTTTCTCTTTGCCACTACCATGTAAGAAATGCCTTTCACCTCCCACCATGATTCTGAGGCCTCCCAGCCATCTGGAACTGTAAGTCCAATTATAAACCTCTTTTTCTTTCCAGTCCTAGGCATGCCTTTATCAGCAGTGTGAAAACAAACTAATACAGTAAATTGGTACCAGTAAAGTGAGGTGTTGCTGAAAAAATACTGAAAAATGTGGAAATGACTTTGGAATTTGGTAATAGGCAGAAACTGGAACCGTTTGGAGGGCTCAGAAGAAGACAGGGAAATGTGGGAAAGTTTGGAACCTCCTGGAGATTTGTTGAATGGCTTTTACAAAAATGCTGATAGTGATATGAACAATAAGGTCCAGGCTGAGGTGGTCTCAGATGGAGATGAGTAACTTGTTGAGAACTGGAGCAAAGGTGACTCTTGTTATGTTTTAGCAAAGAGATTGGTGGCATTTTGCCCCTGTTGTAAAGATTTGTGAAACTTTGAACATGAGAGAGATGATTTAGGATATCTGGTGGAAGAAATTTCTAAGCAGAAAAACATTCGGGAGGTGACTTGGGTGTTGTTAAAAGAATTCATCTTTAAAAGGGAAACGGAGCATAAAGGTTTGGAAAATTTGCAGCCTGATGATGCAGTAGAAAAGAAAACCCATTTTTTTAAAGAGAAATTCAAGCTGACTGCAGAAATTTCTGTACATAACAAGGAGCCGAATATTAATCCCCAAGACAATGGGGAAAATGTCTCCAGGTCATGTCAGAGGTCTTCATGGCAGCCCCTCCCATCACAGACTCAGAATCCTAGAAGGAAAAAATGGTTTCCTGGGCCGGGCCCAGTGTCCCAGTGCTGTTTGAAGCCTAGGGACTTGGTGTCCTGTGTCCCAGCCATTCCAGCCATTAGTAAAAGGAGCCAAGGTACGGAAGTGCCCATGATTTCAGAGGGTGCAAGCCCAAAATCTTGGCAGTTTCCATGTGGTGTTGAACCTGCAGGTGCACAGAAATCAAAAATTGAGCTTTAGGAACCTCCACCTAGATCTCAGAGATGTATGGAAACGCTTGGGTGCCCAGGCAAAAGTTTGCTGCAGGGGCTGGGCCCTCATGGAGAACTTCCGCTAGGGCAGTGCGGAAGGGAAATATGGGATATGAGCCCCATACAGAGTATCTAACTGGGATTCCACCTTAGTGGAGCTGTGAGAAGAGGGCCACAGTCCTCCAGATGGTGGATTGGTAGATCCACCCACAGCTTGTCCTATGAAGCTGGAAAAGCCACCATCCCTCAACCCCAGCCCATGAAAGCAGCCAAGAGGAGGGCTATACCCTGCAAAGCCACAGGCGTGAGGCAGAGCTGTCCAAGACTATGGCAACCTGTGACATGGTGAAATCCCCATAAAACTGCATACCTCAACCATACCTTGACTTTCTGTTTAAACTGCTCTCTGTAACCCCTAATGTGACAGGCAAGCTCATTCCACCTTGGCTCCTGCACCCCGTAATAGGTAACTAAGGTTTGTAGTTCCCATCCACTACCAAGACAATGTGTAAACAAATGCTTATCTTGACTTCTGTAAATCACTTAAGTAACAATCGGAGTGATAAACATCCCCTGGCCCTTGGAATGTCCAGAGACCCGCACCCTCCTCTCTGCCTGGGAGATGATTTACAGAATCCCCTAGCCCTGGGAATGTCTGAAGCCCCTAGCCCCATCCCCGCTCCCCACCCTCACTCCCGAGGTGGTTTTACAGATATAAAAGGTCTTAACACCCGCTTTTCGGGGCCACGGGTTGGAGAGACGTGAGTCCTCCGTGGTCGCCGGCAAAAAAGACCCTACAATTTGGCATACTTTTGTCTTGGTGTTGGTTTTCTAAGCTCGGATCAGTACAACACAACCTACCTCTTTTTTTTTTTTTTTTTTTTAAACTGGTGAAGTTTTTCTTAAATCCACAGAAGTAAAAACCATATCGTAAGGAACTGGGAGATGAGGCTACCAAGGAGTGGGAGTCAGGCCACCAAGGGAGGAGGGATGGGGTGGCAACCTACCTCTTACATCAGTGTGACCTAGATGTGAGACATGGAGACAAAGGAGATTATTTTAGAGCTTTAAAATTTGACTACCCTGCTGGATTTCAGACTTGCACAGGCCCTGTAACCCCTTTGTTTTGGTCAATTTCTCCCATTTGAAATGGCTTTAGCCAATACCTATACCCCCATTGTATCTAGGAAGTAACTAGCTTGCTTTTGATTTAACAGGCTCATAGGTGGAAGGGACTTGCCTTGAGTCAGATGAGACTTTAGACTATGGACTTTTGGGTTAATGCTGAAATG
Organism: Cheracebus regulus; assembly: GCA_963574635.1. Classification (NCBI taxonomy): domain Eukaryota; kingdom Metazoa; phylum Chordata; class Mammalia; order Primates; family Pitheciidae; genus Cheracebus; species Cheracebus regulus. The sequence goes on from CAUYQU010055881.1 coordinate 48,152, forward strand.
AGTTAAGACTGTGGAGGATTGTTGGGAAGGCATGATTGGTTTTGAAATGTGGGAACATGAGATTTGAAGGGGCCAGGGGTGGAATGATATGGTTTGGCTCTTTGTGCCCATTCAAATCTCATCTTGAATTGTCCTCCCAGAATTCCCATGTGTTGTGGGAGGGACTTGGAGGGAGATAATTTGAATCACAGGGGTGGATTCTCCGATACCGTTCTTGTGCTAGTGAACAAGTCTCATGAGATCTGACATTTTATCAAGAGTTTCCACCTTTGCATCTTCCTCCTTTTTCTTTTGCCACCACCATGTAAGAAGTGCCTTTCACCTCCCGCCATGATTCTGAGGCCTCCCCAGCCATGTGGAACTGTAAGTCCAATCGTCCCTCTTTTTCTTCCTGGGCATGTCTTTATCAGTGGTGTGAAAGCAGACTAATACAGAGACCCACTGTATCATTACAGTAATAGTGTCTGAAAAATCCCTGAATCAATGATGACCCCTAGGAGCTTGACAAGTGCTTTCCCAGTTCCTGCTTTAGTAAGCAGCATCACTGTCTTTTCTAGGGTCATCTACTACATGAATGTGTTTCTCCTTGAAGCCTTTTCTGACCACTTGAGCCAACACTGATCTTCTTTCTCTCACTTTGCAATGCAGACAATGTGCACAACACAGCTTACCGTACCCTGTCTTAGTTGTTCACGTGCTTCTGTCCTGCTGGCACACCTAGGTGATGAGGTTCAGCCAGTTGTTGTGTTATATTTACCTGAACTCTTTAACATTGTGACTCACCCACATAGGATGGAACAAGACTTATTAAAGTAGTATTTAAAGATATGTGTGTGTTTGGGTCAGGGGATATTGGAGTGAGGATATCAACATTCTTGACCAATCCAGGCATAACAATTTAACTATGATTGCACCACGTTATTCTTCTTACCCTAAATCCTATATTTAGTAATCACTTCAGGGTTCTCAGAACTCTATATAAGAGCAATAAATATTCAATAACAATGGCTAATCCCAGTTTGTAGAAATAACTCTACATAGTTTTTTTGTTTTACCGAGACAGAGTCTTGCTCTGTCACGCAGGCTGGAGTGCAGTAGCACGATCTCGGCTTACTGCAACTTCCACCTCCTGGGTTCAAGCAATTCTCCTGCCTCATTCTCTGTAGTAGCTGAGATTACAGGTATGAGCCACCACACCTGGCTAATTTTTCTATTTTTAGTAGACACAGGGTTTCACCATGTTGGCTAGGCTGGTCTTAAACTCCTGATCTCGTGGTCTGCCTGCCTCGACTCCACATAGTTTTCTAACTGAATCAATTATCTATTTAGCAAACTACAAAGTGTGCATAGATGTTTCTTTCATTGTTAAAGCACTGCAGACTTTCAAACAATTTTATTTTATTCTGGATATATTATCTCATTTTACCACCATGCCCCTTTCTTCTAACGAAATCTTACACTGAGAACCAAGTCCATGAAACAAAAATGAGCAAGAGAAGGAGTATGTGTGAAAGGGAGCTTGATGATAATAATTCTATCTAAAGATGGACCATTGGATGTGGGTCCTAAGACTCTTCAGACATCCCCTCTCCACCTCTGAACCCCTTCTGCAGATATTTAGAGATCAGTGGCACCTATTGACTTCAAGGAAAAATGAGTTGTGGAATAAGACAGGTCTGAGTTCAAATCCTGGTTCTGCTACGTACCTGAAATAAAATTATGAGCTAGTCTTTTGAAATCTATGAGCTACAAAATAAAAATAGTCATAACTAGAATATTATCTTAAAGGGCTGTAAGAATTACCAAATATGTGATCCAGTATATAGTATGTCCTCCTATAGGGTAGATACCATTATTCTCTTCTGTGTTTCATGTCATGGGTACCTTATGTCATTCTGTGTAGAATAGCCATACTCTTGTATAAGATGATTTTTCTAAGGTCCTAATGGAGAAGCAGAAATAGATTCATCACCGTTTACACCCGATATTCATTGTTCCCAAGTCCCCAACTGCTTTACTACAAAATCCAGGCTTTTATAAGGTTACCTCCCGACAAGATTTTCAAATATTCTCCAAAGCATAGATGTGCCCTCTGGTTATTGCTCACTGCTGTAACTTAAGCTTCATGTCTTAAGGGGACTTCCAAAGTACTGCTGTGGGTTTGTGCCTCACATTATTTTTGTACTTTCACATTTCTCAAAAAATATTCTCAGTTGATAATGAAGACATACTACAAATGAACATTTCTATAAGATAAAACTTTCCCTACCCAGGCAAACACCAAAAATAGTTTTTCATTATTACTTGTAGCTAGAGTTCCATAGAAGAATTGCCTAACCTGAAGAGAACTGTAGTGGTGACATGGTATTCATGCCTGATGATCCCAGGAGGATACAGATGCCCAGCCATGCTGGGGACACTCAGATGAATCAGAATTCTAAATTCCTCACCATTGTTGCCTCTAGCCAATCCACGTGCCCTGCCACACGTTATGCTAGCACCGATTTCAGGAAGTGAATAGAATAGTGTGTTTTGGCTAAGCTCAGATGGGAATTAGAGCAAGGTTCCTTGGACTCCGAAGGGTCACAGTGTTAAGAAACACAACTTTTCCAACAGCCACACTTAGCTCCCTCCTCCTGGCTACACATAGCCCAGTGAAGAGATCAGAATGAGTTCTAGTATGAGGTAATAAATATACCATGCTTGGCTTTGTTACTCAGTTTGGCCCAAGGGATTTGGTCTTCCTGACTTACCTGGAAATGAGTTTTCTTTTGGGATCTACGTTGTTCCTCCCTGAAATCTGGTCCCTGGTGCCCCTAGGTAACCTCAATCCATGGTATAAATGATTTAAGCGGCATAGCCCTATTTCACTTGTCAGAAGCATCTGAGCTGAGATTTTGCCCAGCCAAGATACCATTTTATATAATAGATCTTAGTTCACATACTAATTGGATAATTCTCAATTTCTATATACATGTGGTCAAAATTTACACTTTAAACATAAGATGCTTAACCTACAGCATGTATATATTCATTTTTTTATTATTACACAGATTCACACATGAACTATGCGATAATAAGCATATGTATATGTACATTAAACACAAACTATATTCGAGGCATGATATCTTGCTCTTTAAGCGTGTTTACATTTTAATTCTCTAAACAATCCAGTAATGGAAACACTTTGATTATGAGTACTGTATAAATAAGGAAACCTGAGATCAGAAAAAGGTAAGAAACACATCTAAGTCTAACATGTCTAAGTCATAGTGTAATGGCAAGCCTGGGATTTAATCCCTGGTCTTCTTCCAAAAGACTATAAATTTGCAATAAATTAATTACTACATAAAGGTGACTTCTTTTTTTATAGTTGCATTATTAGTGTTTGTAAATTTTTTATGATGGTTGCTTCTAAGGCACTCCTTGATTTTACATTCATAAAAAATGCAATGATATGTAAATGCATTGGAAAGACAAAGAATGTAAGTGTAGATTCATAAATGCTCAACAGTTTAGGGTGGTTCTTAAACTTTAGTGTGCGTCAGAATCCCCTGGAGTGCTTGCTAAAATACAGAAAACTGGGTCCATACTGAGTGTCTGACTCAGGTTGTCTGGGGTGGGGCCTGAGAATTTGTATTTCTAACAAGGTCTGAAGTGATACTGATATTGCTGATCCCAGGACCACACTTTGTGCATCATTTCTCAATACTAAATAGAAAAGCAGTCACTGTTATGACATGAGCCCTATCATTATTAAACAAATTTCATAAATTCAGCATACTTTATAAACAATGATGTTTATGCTCGCTGTTACAAAATACATGAACTCTGAGCAAGACGTACAGCAAATGCTCATTTAGGACTCATTAATGGATGACTGCTTTATATCTGACTCTCAAGTTCACATTGTCCGGAATTACCAATGCTTCAGGTGAGATTCCCCATCCCAATCTCTTAGGTGGCTTGCTGGAAGGGAATTTGGAATGGCACAAAAATTGATTATGTCCTCTGTCCTGTTTCCTTTATAGTCCTAAATGGAAGTTTTTGTACTTTGGACCTGTTTGTGCATCTGGAGCTCTCCCAAAAGGGAAAAGAGAGGGAGATTAACCAACAAAGAGCAGTAGCTCCAGGATCTTCCCCTACAAACCCACAGGATTTTGCCATTTCTCTGGTTTGCAGAGGTGAAAGGGTAGGCAGACAGCCATCCTGTGCCCAGTAGTAAATCCTGTTTCCATTGGGCCCCTCTTTTCTGACTGCAATTTGCACCTTAGTCAGGTGTGAAAACCTTTCCTGGGGCAAGGAAGATGCAAGCCCCTCTGTCAGCAGCAGGCTGAAGCCATGCTCCTCCTTGTTACTGAGGAAGTGAGTCTCTATCTCGGCCTCTGATTTTCCTCAGACACTTGAGCTATTTATACTCTATTAGACACATATGAAGGAAGGAAATTGGACTTTCTCAGGTTTCAGATGTATCAGCAGGGATGTATGACTGAAAATTAATTCCCTGACACAGACTGATGAAGCCAGCAGTTTCCTGAAATACTGGGATACATTTTATATTCTTTATAACACATGATCTCAATGTTACGTGTCTTCCCTGGTTCAAAATGCTGATGTTTTGACAATGGGACATAGACTCTTCCATTTTTATAAACAACTTTCTTGTTAATTAGTTAAAATGTCAAGAAATTGGTCAGTTTATATAGTAATGAAAAGACTCTAATAAAAATCTACATGTTTTCTAATGAGTGTAGAATGTCATTTAGCTATAAAGTACCAGATGAACTAATGCACTTTTAGATCTGGAGTTTGGCAATAACTAAAAACAAAACATCTCTTCCTTTATTGTTTTTTTTTTAATCCCCCAAATCTGCTTTTTTTCACATGAGTTTTTTTGTCTCTTCTTGTAGCAGTACTATTCTTTGCCATTATACTGTGACTTAGACATGTGAGGCTTAGACATGTTTCTTACCTTTTTCCAGTCTCAGGTTTCCTTATCTATATAGTACTCATAATCAAAGTGTTTCTGTCATAGGATTGTTTTGAGGATTAAATAGCAGTTTAAGCACTGCTAATCATACAAGCTCACTTGTGAGGTATTGGTAAATATTCTTAAACCAACTTTATTTTTACATATGGTTTTGTTTTCATTTGATGTTTATTCATTTTAATTTACTAAAGTCTCATATTTAATCTCTGGAGGTTACATTTTAGATGTCACTTATTATCCATGGCTTCTAGAGCAAGTTCCTTTATTTTTCTGATTCCTTGTCTACTCACTTGAAGAAAAGTACCAACTGCTTTAACTCACGTGGTTGTGCTGGTATAACAAATGCCTGATGTATGTGAAATAACTTAAAAACCTAGTAAATGTCATGCAAATTTGTAAGACTTGTTATTACTGTGTGATTGTACTAACCCTTACAGAACTTTGTAACAGAAGAATCATTTAATCAAGATGATTAAAATCTATAACAAGGATAGCATCCAGAGGAGGCTCAATATATTGACTAAAAGATAAGACTGAAGTATTTAATGAGAGTTGACAGGACTCTCTTGACTGTCTATCGAAGCCAAATAATTAGGATCTCTCTACTATGAACACCTGACATCAGAAAACACTTCTAGAAACCAAGAAATACATTAAACAGAAAAAAGGAGAAACAAATATTCAACAAGACACAGAAATTACAGACATACTGGAAACAAATCCAAAAACAGATTCTTTTCAACTCCAGCAACAGCCCATCCAGAAATTAAAAGCAGCAGTCCTTTGTGTACTTTAAAATACTGAATAATATTGGAGTTGTAAGTCTTGTGGTCCCCTATCAACCAACTCCCTGAATCTCCCTGGGTGTTAAACAAATTGCTTTGTAGAGTAAGTATTGAAAGAGCTTTGAGTAGACCAGTCAATCTTACTAAGAACACATGAAGGAACTCATTGCACCCACAGTGAATGGCTTTTCAGAACTCAGTTTGGGGTGTGTATGTGCATCTGTACGTGTCTCCTTTTGGTAAACCAGAGACAGCATAACTAGTGGCTAGTATTTCTGGAAGCAATTCTCTCTGCATTTTAATTTTTGTTAAAAATAAAATCTAGAATAGCAGTTAAATAAAGCAGCCTGTGTTTCTGGAAAGATAACAGGTGACTTATATTGGGCTTATTGGTGGATGGGATCAGGAAAGAAACTGTGCATTAGATAGTGCCAATGATAAAGAAGGAAGGAAGCTACTGATACCATTCACCTGACTTCATGGTGCATTACTTCTGGGTTGGAAGAATTATTGGGAGAGCCAATAAAGAAGGAGGGTGGGTGGTTGTAGTAGAATTATGAGGAAAAGCTTGTCTTTTGAAATATTTTCAGAAGATATGGTACTTATTTGGTAGATTATGAAGACTTACAGTGCAATACTTACCAAAGACTTTCAGAATCCAAGACTCTGTGTCTTGAAAATGCAGTTGCCTTGAGCTTTGAGTGTGCTGGTGGTGGAGAGTTAAGTATTCCCCCATCTTTTGTAGGAAAGAGCCATTTGAAAGTTCTCAAAGGATCATATAGGCAGCTTTTTGAGTGTTATCCTTCTTCTCTGCTTAGCTTGTTCATATGAAATTAGATTTAGAAAACAATATTTTTTTTTACTATATTGAAACATCAAATAAGCTTTCTTGAGCCCATCCATCTCTGTTTTGTGCTAGGCATTGTGGAACTATTTTTGGAGACATATACTACAATAATAGAAGAATGAATTCCACATCTTGAGCTTGAGGAATTAATGTTAAGATGTTTGTATGTATTACATAAATGCCACATTATTTAGTATAGATGTGCACTATAAATTAAGTGCTAGTAATAGTGTGAGATATTTAAGGGGTAGCCTGATGGGAGATTTTAATCTAGTAAATATGTATCAAATATCTTTCCTTATCTCGTTTTGATGACTTAGAACATAGAGATAAGTCAGTTACATTCTTTGTTCTCCGGTTTCTTAAAAATCTTTAAGGAAGTATTGCCAAAGAGGACAATGAATGTGAAAGTATAGGTTAGTAGTCAGTCTGTTCTTTTTAAATGGGAAGATTGGAAATGAGTTAAAGTTAACTCTATTCTGGAAACAGCCTGCCTGCTACATTTTAACCCTAATGCCATTGCTTTCCTAAATGAAAGCCCCAAATTGCCCATCGCTTCTTTATAATTTCATATTGAAAGTTGGGAAATAGCTAGGTTGAGTTAGCTTGATCTGATAACTCACTTGGTTTTTTTCTCCAAGGCTCTAAAGCCTTTTTTGAGATTTCATTCCCATTGATAAAGACATTCTGAAGTGATGCTTTTTCTGTGCTCTATTATGCAACAGACCTTTTGTTCACAAAGAGTGAGAATTGGAAAGAAAGAGTTTAGAAATCTTACTGTTGTGGAAACTAAGACCTTCTGTTACTCTTCATTTTCTTCTGTTTGACATGCCCACAAAGTGCTATTAGTGCTGTTTCTCAGAGAAGTAAGAAATCATGCTTGGTTGGTGTATCAGCAAAGGCCTCACGAAATGATTGGAATTTGAAAAGAGGTCTAAAAGCAGATTAAGATTTCAGTAGTGTTGATAGTGGAGACAGAGGACATTCCACGTGAAGTGGAGAATATGAGTAGAGGTATAAATATAAAACAGTGTGAGACATGACAATGGCATGCATAGTTATAATTTGTGAGAACTAAACATACATTGATGTGAAACTATTAGGTAAATTCTGGAATGTAGGTGTCAATGACATTTTGAAAAGTGTTAAATGCAAAGATATATGTTTCCAGTAGACAGTGACAAGGTCATGGAATGTTTGATTGAAATGTGGTTGAAGTTTATCTTAGCAAAATATATATGGCTGTCCACCTGTGAAATTATTTGGAATAAGGCAAGCAAATAAATAATGGGCTATGAAAATAGCCAAGGCAAAATATCTGAGTCTGAATTAATTAGATGGCAATTGTCATGAAGAAGCAATGAGCACAGGAGACCAATATTGTGAAGGGAGAATTGTGATTGACTTCACATATATGACTTGGAATATAGTGAGTGGCTCTGATGAATGAGAGGGGAAATGGGAAGGTGAATGAAGATGACTCCAAGAGTAGGTGTCTGGTGGATTAGGAACATGACGGTACCATTGCTGGCAACTGGATAATCAGAAGAAGTGGGTTGTTCCAGATGAGGGATGCATAGCCACTGGAAGTTTTGATGTTTTAGACACAGGTGTGTATATATTTGCAAAGCTATATTTTAGAATGATGAATCTGCTGGGAATAAGAGGGTGGCTTGAAGGGGTTAAATCCTTTGAGCAGCAGGTGGTTGGCCATTGTTAAAAGCATTTGGGACCAGGCTGGCTAACATGGTGAAACCCTGTTTCTACTAAAAATACAAAAAAAATTAGCCAGGTGTGGTGGTGCACGCCTGTAATCTCAGCTACTTGGGAGGCTGAGGCGGGAGAATCACTGGATTCTGGAGGTGGGGGTTACAGTGAGCCGAGATCGCACCATTGCACTCCAGCTTTGGCGACAGAGCAAGACTTTGTCTAAAAAAAAAAAAAAAAAAAAACCAAAAGAATAATTCCCAAATGGCAGGATACATAGTTAAGAAATAGTGAAGCATCAGGGTGAATAATGCTGACTTGTGATTATATAACTAAAAGGACTTGTGTCTAGCAAATGGTCATGCATATAGATTTTTTAAGAACAATTTTTGGGAGCATAGCACCTACATAATTTAAATACAGAAGTCAGTTTTGACCAAAAAAAAAAAAAAAAGCAGTCTTTACTAATTCTTCTGGGAGGCATGCACACATCCACAGGCAAGGAGGGGAGAACTTCATGTATTTCCATTGAGGGCCCCCCATAGTCAAAGGATTAAGACAAGAAAGACACATATTGATAAAGAAATTTTAATAACTGGAAGGAAAGGATAACACTTTTCAGCTTACACAACTTGAGTACAATTACCTGACATCTATTTTTAAGAAAGAGAAGGAAATTTAATTGAATGCACAGTTAGACATCTATCAAAATGAATTTTCTTTAAAAACCTCATATAACAATATCCCATTTCTCTCTCCGCATAATGATTTCTTACCAACAAAGCCTGTCAGTGTTTCCTAGAAGCAATATTGAAGTGACTTCTTGCTGGAAATTCAGCAAATGAACTTTTTTTGCTCCCAGAATCTCTCTCCTCATTAGGCTAGTTAGAAATTCACCCAGGGCTCCCGGCCCGTCTTCTCTCTGACGGATGCTAAGTGTAGAGAAGCTAATGGACACTTTAACTGTTAGAGGGCTTTCGATTCAATCCCTTGCAGCCTGGCAGCTCACTCCAAGTCCTTTCAGAAGAGCTGCAATCATATGCACAAATATGATGGTTAAATATGGGCTAGAAGGAAAATCACATTTTTTTCATGATAAGGGAGATACTTGTTAAAAATGGGAACTAATCTGTGAAGGTATTCGATGGGCTGGGACATTCACACCTTCAAGAGGTGCCTCCCACTGTACTGTCCCTATAGCAATTTGCTCCTTAAAAGGAACAAATGTGGAAGGAATCCCTTTTACCATTTCTAGGTGTGCTGATACAGTCTTCTATGGGCCATCATATAATATAAATGTTCTCTATGTTACCATCTAATAGCAATTACTAATAGAATATAACAGGTTTACAATATTTTGAATTTCAAATGAAAAAAATTGATGAGTATCTTGTAAATGTGAAACACACTTTATGTAAACATGTAGTATCTGAGAATAGGTTTAATTAACCCTTTTCCAATTACCTTAACTTTCTTAGATTTTCCCCTTCTCTCCTTTGTACCCTTTCTGCCCTAATATCAGCACCAATAAATTGGTCAGTGATTGTTCTCTAATTGTCTGTACACCATATTTTTCTCCAACTAGTCAGAAGGTTTTTAAGTGATCGTTTATTTTGTTTCCACTTCTCAGTTCTCCTCCAACAAGCCTGGCCACGAAGCTCTGACTTTATAATTCATAATTGTGTTCTTATTGTACAGGTTAAATTTGGTTTGGGGAAACATGGGCCTGGTGTTTCAGATCGTTTAGATTCAATAATCTACAAATGTCTAGACATTCAAATAAGGTCAGAATAAAAAATCTATTCTTTGAAATTTATTTAGCAATTCCAGACATCGATTTGGAGAAATGTGTTTTCCACAGGCAACTGAAAGAGAAATCTGTTCTGGTTCTAAATATGAATCAAAGTGGCAAGACCCAGACCATCTTATCTATTTAAATGGAAGATCATTTTGAAAGGTATAAAGATGCTCCCGCAAATCTGGTGCCAAAGCATCAAGGCACAATTTATCCCAAATGACTGTCATTGCTGTGAGACAAGAGCTGAATGTAAAGAGGCACTGGAGCTCACAATTCAACATTGATGGGGTTGTTTTCCCCAGGATACTATTTCATGATTTCTTCAAGTCTATTGACTCTTTTTTTTTCCCTTGGGAAAAATAAGATGCCTATTTTGGTGGTGGCTGCAGGACTTGGTGCTACAAGATCCAGTTCGTGTGTCTCTCGTGACTGTATAAGAACCAGGGCTTTTTGAATCTATGGCGACAATGTGTTGCTGCTGTTCTGGTAGTAGCATGTCTGACTGTTATCTCTGATGGTGTGACCTAACATCATGTGATACATACTAGAAGAAGTGATGTGACAAAGTGGATCAGGCAGGCAATGCTGCACATGACAAATGTCCCATCTCATCTGAACCCAGTCCTGTTTTTAGCAGATACTAACTTAAAGGGCATATCACTTTTGTCCATATCCTTCAAGGTTTTTGGTGATAAGAAGGCCATGTAAAGGCCACATCTGTTATGGGCATAGGAGTAAGCAGTATCGGTAGTAATAAAAGGTGATATTTTAGATGTTATGTGCCCAAGAAATCAGTTGGAGGAGGTGTAATTAGGTGGTGAGAGTGAAGATAAGCTATCTATCCCCTCTACCACTTGGTCTCTGGGACTGACAGCTACCGCAAAGCGGTTAAGTTGTGCTTCAGGAAGATCGAGTGGGATGGACACGGCTGAGAAAACCTTTAATATTTCACTGCAGGGAACTTCACAGTTTGGTTCAAGTTCATTTCCTTGTTCAACTATTATAGTTCACGCCTTCATTATATCCATCAGCCAGGATCTGGTCAAACATAGAGAAACCACTTTAAGAATTCTGAACAGAAAATTTGGTACAGAAATATATCTAAAAGTTGTTAGAAAGGGTTACAGGAAACACTAGGAAATAGTGGTACAATCCAGAGATCAGAAAGTGGAGGAAGCATCTAACAACCTTCTTTTAGGATTAGGGAAGCAAAAGAGAAAAAAGAGAGTTAATGCATCAACTCTACCTACAAATGCTTTTTGAGCTCCAAATTTTCCATCCTGTATCAGCTACTCCTGCTGATGGGAACTAATCAGAATCCAACTGGAAAAGAAGTCCAAAGAATGTCATTTTTAGTTTTTTAACCCCTTCAACACAGAATAGAGAACAGCAGGTAGGAATGGAGTTTAGTACAGACAGACGATATTTGTCATATTATGGTTTAGTTATTTTAATGAAAGGTGAACAAGGCAAGCATATATTTTTATGTGTATAATGTATATATACATAGACATGCATAGGAATGTACACAGGTAACTACAACACCTAGTGATAATGTGCTAGACTTAAGTGTCAGGTAAGTGTGTGTTTATTCCTAGCTGTCTTTATATGTCTGGGACTGAACAATAACACCTGTTATGTACTCTTATTAGTAGGATGCAGAGGATGCAACATTTTCTAAAGATATGGTATATTTAGCTACAGTGCACATTAAATGCTTTAAAATGGTTTATACTTTAATCTCATTTGGCAAAGGTTTTGCAAATAATATTAGCACTATAGTTCTTCTCACTTTGGAATGGATTTAAAATACTGTATGAGAACTGATATTTTGCTACTTACTGTCTCTTCAATTGTGGCATGAGAAATACTTGATATTTAAATTAAAGGTTGACCATAATACCCAAGGAAGAGAGACACACACATTTACTGTTATTAGAAATATTAAAAAAAAAAGTTTCCTTTTCAGAGTGGCATAGAGTAGGAGAAAAACAGATTGTAAAAAATTAAATAATTTACAATGTGAGTCTCAAAGGAATTTTCTACAACAAGTTGTTGTTTTTTCATGGCACAGAAATGCCTCGCTATATTGATCATTACTGAGAAGTGAGGTGTGCTACTTGTTTTTTTAAATATAAGTGAAGACTACCTTTTTAATTTATTTTTAATCATTTCAATATTTTAAGAGTAACATTTATTGTTTTCCTGCATATAAAATTAACATACAAGAGAGGAGCTGGATCAAGATTGTAAACTGAGCCCATTTTTTTTCTTATTATCTCTGCACTAAAAGATAACTAAAATTACAGAAATAATACTTTTATAAAAATAATAGTAAGAAAGGGTCTCTTAGGAAATTCTGGAAGAGAGAGAGTAGTTGGGATAAATTTTCAGAGGGATTAAAATATAGAAAATTATCAAATACCAGCAATAAGAACACTCTTTTTATATAAAGTTGAGAAAATCCAAGCTTTATGACAAATTCAAAACCACTAGAGGCCTATAGTATAATCAAATTACTGAACTTGGATAAACTGGGCAATATGGATGCCTTCCGCTCTCCTAATTATGAGATTTTGCTTATCGTGTGTATATGTGTGTTTGCACATGTATGTGTTTTTTAATTTTTTATTATACTTTAAGTTCTGGGGTACATGTGTAGAATGTGCAGGTTTGATACATAGGTATACACGTGCCATGGTGATTTGCTGCATCCATCACCCTGTCATCTACATTAGGTATTTCTCCTAATGCTATCCCTCCCATAGCCCTCTACCCCCTTGCTATCCCTCCACTAGCCCTAACTCCCCAACAGGCCACAGTATATGATATTCCCCTCCCTGTGTCCATGTGTTCTCATTGTTCACCACCTACTTATAAGTGAGAACACGCAGTGTTTGGTTTTCTGTTCTTGTGTGAGTTTGCTGAGAATGATGGTTTCCAGCTTCATCCATGTCCCTCCAAAGGATGTGAACTCATCCTTTTTTATGACTCCATCGTATTCCACAGTGGATATGTGCCACATTTTCTTTATCCAGTCTATCATTGATGGCTATTTGGGTTGGTTCCAAGTCTTTGCTATTGCGAACAGTGCCACAGTAAACATACCTGTGCATGTGTCCTTATAATAGAATGATTTATACTCCTTTTGGTATATACCCAGTAATAGGATTGCTTGTTCAAATGGTATTTTCCAGATCTATATCCTTGAAGAATCCTTACACTGTCTTCCACAATGGCTAACTAATTCACACTCCTACCAATAGTGTAAAAGTGTTCCTATTTCTCCACATCCTCTCCAGCATCTGTTGTCTCCTGATTTTTCTAATGATCACCATTCTAACTGGCATGAGATGGTATCTCACTGTGGTTTTGATTTGCATTTCTTTAATGACCAGTGACGATTAGCGTTCTTATCATATGTTTGTTGGCTGTATAAATGTCTTCTTTTGAGAAGTCTCTTGTTCATATCCTTTGCCCACATTTTGATGGGGTAGTTTGTTTCTTTCTTGTAAATTTGTTTAAGTTCTTCATAGATTCTGGATATTAGCCTTTTGTCAAATGAGTAGATTACAAACATTTTCTCCAATTCTGTAGGTTGCCTGTTCACTCTGATGATAGTTTCTAGTGCTATGCAGAAGCTCTTTAGTTTAATTAGATCTCATTTGTCTGTTTTGGCTTTTGTTGCCGTTGCTTTTGCTTTTTAGTCATGAAGTCCTTGCCCATGCCCATGTCCTGAATGGTATTGCCTAGGTTTTCTTCTAGGGTTTTTATGGTGTTAGGTTTTATATTTAAATCTTTAATCCATGTGGAGTTAATTTTTGAATAAGGTGTAAGGAAGGGATCCAGTGTCAGTTTTCACATATGGCTAGCCAGTTTTGCCAACACCATTTATTAAATAGGAAATCCTTCCCCTATTGCTTGTTTTTGTTAGGTTTGTCAAAGATCAGATGTTTGTAGATGTGTGGCATTATTTCTGAGGCCTCCGTTCTGTTCCATCGGTCTATGTCTCTGTTTGGATACCAGTACCAAGCTGTTTTGATTACTGTAGCCTCGTTTGAAGTCAGGTAACATGATGCCTCCAGCTTTGTTTTCTTTTT
>CAUYQU010055888.1:0-43680 GCA_963574635.1 Cheracebus regulus
GATTCTATTTATATGAAATGTCCAGTGTAGGGGCTGGGGAAAGTGGTGGGGCGCGGGGTGGTAGTGACTACTCATGGGTATGGGGTTTCTTTTGGGGATGGTGAGAATGTTCTAAAGTTACATGGTTGTGATGGTCACACAGTTCTGTGAGTACACTAAAACTACTGAATTGTACACATTAAGGGAGCAAATTTAATGGTGTGTGAATTATATCTCAAAAAATAATGTGGCGTTAAAAAAAAAGAAAATACATTTTTGTGCAAAAAAATGTAGTGTTAAATATGAATAAGGGTTTACATTTGCTCTGTGTGTAGAATGCCTAAACTGAGTGAGAATTTCCATAACAGTTTCTTTTGTTACCCAAAATCTGTATGAGAATGGACTGTAGAGCTATTCTGTTGAGTTAATTATACCCTAAAATGTTTAATGTTGCGTCTTATCAAGTTTGCATTTTGTAAGATATTTTCAATGACTGAATGATTGAACATGTGCAAAACACATCTGGACACTACTTGGCATTTAGTAAGTGCTCAGTAGATGTTATTTCTCCTTTTCCTTTTTTATCGGGTAATGATTTCTGCCCTCAGTTTCAACTCTAAAAGTGAGTCTTTTAGATTTGTAGAAAATACTCAATGAACATTAGCCATTATTCTTTTTGTTTCTCTCTTCTGTATTTTCTTATGAAGTAGCTTTAAATTTTCATAATAAAGAACAGGAAATGAAAAGGGCATTTCTGAAACCAATTCTGCACACTTAAAGGAAAGTAGAGAGTTAAGACAATACAGTCAATTCAAACACACCAAAACATGTAACTCAGAAATATCTGCCTAATTCTTTCTATTTTTCGCAATTAGCCAGATGATTCAATGCTTCTCTGTGGATCTGTGAATTAAAATGAATGTCTGTCATGTAGTACCCCCTCAATAAATGTATACTGACTGATTGATAATTGCTTTTCTTCAGACCTCACTTCATATATACACATAGTTAGATTGTTTGCTGTCCGCTGTGAAAGGTCCTGCTGGTCTGCTAATAATTGAGCAAGCATGTTTTTGTGCTGCATGTTTGCATTGAAATGAACCAAGTGTAATGTTTTGATGTTTCCCTTTGAACATCAAAAGGCACAGCGCTGTCAACATGCCCACATCAAGCCACAGCCTCATTTATATTTAATAATATATTTGTGTGTCTGTGTGTCAGACCTCTTAGCCCAGGGCTGTTACAGTTCAACTAGTTCCTCTGCTGTTAAAAAATTGATCATCTTTCTTTCCCTGATATTTGGAAAAGGAACAATAAAATTTATCTCTGTTGATTCAAAGGTCTGTTCACTTTAACCTTTACCTCTTTGTTTCCGAAGTGTGAGCTTTAGTTAAACACATACAGAAGCAGTAAGATAAAAGAAACTTTTAAATTAGTGATTTAGGAAATAACTCAGAGTAGAAGATGGTTTCTATACAAGAAACTTGCTCTGGAGTAATATCTGTACAAATTGGGTCACAAACCCTGACTTTTTGAAAAGCGGTGTTGAACTAAATACATTCGAATCTCTTGACAGCACATGTACCCCAGGACCTAAAGCACAATAAAAAAAAAAAAGAGAGAGAGAAAAAAAAGAATTTCTTGAAATGAATAAGAATCCTGGGTATGAGGAGGCTGGAGCTCCTGTCTGACAAAGGACAGACAACTGGAAATTTTGCACTGGGAACACTCTTCAGATGATTCTGATTCAAACTAAAAGTTGAGAACCATGTTTCTGTAAATGTTTTAGCAGCCAGTAAAAAAAAAAGGAAGACAAGTTTTATTCCATGAGTCACAAGGTAGAAATGAATTAATGCCTCAGAGAAGGACAAGAATTCCTATGTAATGTACTAAGGCCAGAGAGAATTTTTCTCTGAGTGCTTTGGTGGTAATGTAATATTCATTAATAGTCATCTTTTCAAAGAAAGTTTATTATAATAATTGGAACTCATAGTTATTGGTTTTAATATCTATAACAGGTAAGCCATGCCATAGAAGTCCTTTATCCACATTGTAGAAGGGGAGAGAGGAAAAAATATACCAAATATGCAATATTTGGTACAGAGATCTGTACTTCTTACATGTTAGATGACCAAATAAAGTACATTACTTTAGCACCTTGTTTGCAGTATTGCTTTATGTTTCACCTACTCTCTGTTTTTCTACAAACCCACTCTTCATCTGGAGATGAAGGCATTCATTTGAAAGAGGAGGGAATTTCAAGTGAGGTTAGTCTATGTTTTCCCCAATCTTTGGGAACTGCAGTCCTGCTGACATTCGGAGCCTCCTGTTCCTCCAGTGATCCTTCTTCTCCACTCAGATCTTTTGCCTCATGAGCTGCCGTGGACAGAGCTCCTTTTTCATTTCATCATCAACCCCCTGCCTGAAAGGCAACTTGTAAATGTAGTCACAATTTATATCACTGTCATCTCCTAGGAAGTCAAAATCAAGGAATTCCTTCCTGGCTATAATACCTGTCTCTGCCACTACAGTTTTTCTCGTCAGGCAGCTGACTAGATGTTTGTCATCCCACTTACGACTCACAGTCTTTCTGGTTCTTTCCAGTTCTCCCCATGTGTGATCCTTGGCTGATTTTAAATGCTTTCTCCGGCTAAACCCCGTGATAACTTGCATCTTGAACTCCTTGCTCCTTTGTACTGTTTTCAATCTTGGCACATGGGAAACAGTCCCATGGCTAATTGGCATCACTGATTAACTATTTGGACTGTAAGGTGGAGCTCATTGCTGCCTTCATGTTCCGGCAGCTTTTTACTTTTACTGTTGTTATAGAACTCAGCCACTGGTGTGTCCTTGTTATATGCATGGTGGTCACCCTCAGTGCTGTTGGCCTCCACTCTCCTCGAACCCAGTAGGCAGACATTGTCTTTGTATCTTCTGCTACATCTGTCACATAGCAGGTCCTGAATAAGTGTATCTTAATTGCATCTTATTGAGACATTGGGCCATGATGTCCTTATTTTCTATGAAAATGTCTAAATATTTGTTTAATTGAATAGTTAAGCTTATAATTTCTTATCGTGATTTATTTGTAGTGTTTTAGACACCCAGAGGTAAAGGACATAGATTATTTAATTTAAGAAAATGCTAAGTTTGGCAAAGGAAAAAATTAGTGTCCTTCTCTGAAGACAGATACATATGTAAGTTCCTCATGATTATAATTTCATGTTTGTTTACCTTAAAATAATATTAGATTTCATTTGGCTGGGTCCAGTGGCTCATGTCTGTAGTCTCAGAAATTTGGGAGGTTGAGTGAGGAGGATCATTTGAGGCCAGGAGTTTGAGACCAGCCTGGGTAGCAGAGTGAGACCCCATCTCTGCATATATACATACATACATACATACATACATACATAAAAAATACAGATTTAGATTACAGACTTGGAGGCTTATGGTGCCTGAATACAATGTATGACATTTTCCAATGTACAAAATAGTAACACTTTAAACAAAACTTTTAAATAATACATGCTTATTATAGGAAATTGGAAATGTGTAAAGAGGAAAAGGCATCAAAATCTTACCACCTGGAGATAGTGTGTCTAAACATTTTGTTGTATTTGCCTTATTTTTCTGTGATTACTTTTAATAGATGAGATTATATGTGAACATACTTTTGAATTTTTCTTTTTTCACTTCATCTTGTATGTTCTTGACCTCTTTTCCCGGTTTGTGATTCCATAGAGATTCAGAGTTATAAATAATGCACATAAAATTACATATCTTTGCATAATCACATTTTTGTGACCAAGTGCTAAAATGTTGCTTTTATATAGAATGAAAATTCTTGTGAAGTTTTACTTACACGTGATTCTTTGAGGCCATTACAGCTTAAAATAAAACACTGTCTTAATTCCCTTTTGAGAGTCAGTGCTGAGAGCAGTGATTTTTAGGAAGTAAATGCCATGACCTGCCCTTTTTTTTCACACTCAGGCTCTTAAGCCTCCTGAGAAGAATTTTAAATAAACTGTCACCTTTTTCTCTCCTGTTTGCTTTAATGAGGTGTTAGAAGGGCACAACTTGGAACTATGGAGACAAATAAATGATGGAAGAAAACACTAGTTTGTATCATTGTTTGAATCAAAAGCTCCCAAGTCATATGTAGTCATTTTCTGATGTACTCTTCACCTGTGAGGGCACCTGGGAACTCAAGCTGGCAGTGAGGTAGAAAGGAGCACAGCTGAATCAGGGAGTGGTGTGGTGGGGTGTATTCAGCAAAAACTAAGACACACTCCACCTTTCCTTTCCATTCGACTCCAGGGACTTTTTAAAAATTACTTTAATCCTTTGGATTGTTTGAATGCTTTCTTATGAACGTTACTTACAATTATTAAAGAGACTAAAATGTAATCATATTTACTTAATACTGAATTATATACTTTAAAAGGTAAAGTTTTCTGGTATGTGAATCATATCTCAGTAAAATTAAATAAGTTTAAAAAGAGGAAGAAACCCACATGAACCCATTCATTCATGTAAATAAACAGTAGATGTCTAAAAAATATTCATCAGCCTGCTTTGGTAATTGCAAGAGTCAAACACACTTAGACTATTCTTTTGGGAGTTTATAGAAATATGATAGAAATTGAAATATGATGTGTATTTAAGTAATTCTAATACCAGAAACAAAGTGGTTTGTGTTACTAAAAGAGGTACAGATAAATTTCTGGGTAAAAGTAGAAGGAAAGAGTAATAATTATAGCAGCAAATGTAGAAGGAATATAAAAGAGAGGTGTTTGAGTGCTGACTGATATTTGTGTATCGATGTAGATTTATCAGGTATCTTGGTAGATGTGGTGATGAGGTGGGTAGCACCCATCTGATTGCTCACCATTTTTCTCAGTGAATATTAGGCAAGATTTCACCTGAGGCTACATAGATTGGGACAGCGGAAAGAAGGGAGGTGCTACAAAATCATCCTTTGGATAATTGGAAAATGTGCATCTTAGGAAATTTAAATGAGGATAATTTGTTTGCATTTTTCTTGAGACCCTTTCAGCTGCTAGATGTAAATACAGAGTAGAAGAATAACTGGATATAGACAGAGTTGGAATTTATGACATAAGTATAACAAACGGTTAACAGGCTATGGGATTTGAGAATGATGAAAACAAAGTGATTGTAGTAATGGTTTGTGGAAGTAATTTTCAAAGCAGCATCAGCGTTACCTGAAAACTTGTTAGAAAGGCAGATTGTTGGTCCTAGACCTACTGAATCAGAAATTCTGAAGACAGGGCCTAATAGTCTTGTGTTTTTGAACAGGTCTTCCAGGAGATTCTGTAGTATCTCAGTATCTGAGGCCCTCTGGTTTAGGAAATGTAAAGAACTTAGTGAGTACTGTTGTGGGTAAGGGGCAGGAATGACTCATGATAGATAACAAAAAAGAAGCAGCATCTGGAATCAAGTCTACATGAGAGTGACATATTGTGTCAGTGGGGAATTCAAGAAAATGAGCCTTGAGAGTAGGCTGTGCTGACCAGAGAGGAAGATACTTAAAGGATTTTCATGGTAGAGCAGTTAAAAGAGACTCAGATGTTATATGGGTGGTCCATGTTGATGCCACTCTCACCAGGAATCATGATACAAGCGTAGGAGTGGAGAAGAAACTTGCAAGGCCAGTACTGAAATCTCTATTGAATGAATGGTGACCAGAAAATAAACAGGCAACTAAGTAGGAATTAGAGGATAGTACAGTCATTTCTTGCCCCTCTTTTTATTCCTTCCCACTCCTCATGCCCAGAGGTATCTAACTGTGAGAGAAAACAACCTAGCCTCTGGATCCAAGGTGTAAGAAGGCTATGCCTCATGTCTAGACTTAGTTCACAGGGCACGAAGAAGAGTGTGAAGTGCTGGGAGGAGAGGAAGATTGGGTCAAATTAGTGAATGTTACCAGGTTAGTGTGGAGGTAAATGGCCAGGTGAAAACAGGTGATCTGAAAGTCTTAGATTCCTTCTTGTTGCTGAAATAAGCAGAGAACTGAGCCATGATGAGGCAAGATGAAAAGCCTTCCTGTCTGACAAGATTAGAATCGGCACTTTTTTAAAAACTGAAAAAGACCGTCATGGGGAAATGATGCATATATACCATAAACATTTTATATCTAGTTATACAATAATTCATCATATCTACTGTTTATTTCTAGTTATACAATAATTCTTCATATCTACATTTTATTTCTAGTTATACAATAATTCATCATATCTACTGTTTTACATAAACCACACCTATGTTGTCATCTGTGAATTCCAAGCTTTCAAATAGAACAAGAACTGAAAGACACATATGGAGAAGCCCAAGGGCAGAATCTTTCTAGACTTCTAGTTCTCTCATACCCCTAATTTCTATGGTTGTATTACCCACACAGCTTTTTAAAATAACTTAACCTTTATTGGCTTTTTTCAAATCATGAAGTTTTGTGTTTAATGCAACAACTCTTTTAGTATTTTATGTTTTTTTGCTTTATGTAACATTTGATTAAATTATATTATTACAATGACAGGCATGATAAACAGGTTTGGGAATGATCACATGTGACTTGCTATACATGCAGTTCAACAAATGTGAAATGTGAGCCTATGTGAAGTCCCAATTGTTCAATGTCCAGTGGGCATGTATTTTATAGATAGAATTTAAAGGTCAGTATGGCACATTGGTGAATTGGAGGTTAGATTAGAGACCTTACTTCAGTGTTCTCAGTGATACTTAAAGGAGAGTCAGTGATGTGGTTGAGCTAGGTGATACAAGTAATAGGTCTTTCCTGAAGTCCCCAGAGGTACAAAGCCAGAGTGAGGAACTCATTTCTGAGGCAGAGAGTAGGTCACATTGGCAACATATGTAGAAATCCCTTGTAAGTTCCATTGGTAGATAATCTTCTTTATTCTTCCTAAAAGACTAATAAAATTATTTAAATTATAAAAATTATTTTATAATCTATTGAATGTGATTAATAAGTAAATGTTTGCAGGTTAATATGATTTTTGGATCATTGCTTGATTTAAGAGTAGTATGACACAATTCACTAGTATGTTAGCTCAAATCACTCATGAAATATGTGCCATTGTGATTTCTACTTTTCTAACATTTAATTTTGGCTTTATGCCTTGCATGTAATAATATACAAGAAGGATTTTTAAATATATGAAAATATGTTTAAAATTTTTAATAATTTGTTTAAAATGGTGCTTAAGATGTTTATATCTTGAGCATTTTTTTCTTAAAGCTATTGATGTATTTTCCATATGATGAGGTATTAGGCCAGTCTTGCATTGCTATAAATAAATAACTAAGACTGAGTAATTTATAAAGAAAAAAATATTTACTTGTCTTATGGTTCTGCAGGCTTTACAGGAAGCATGGTCCTGGCATCTGCCCAGCTTCTGGGAAGGCCTCAGAAAGCTTACAGTCACGGAAGAAGGCAAAGGGGGAGCAGCCACATCACATAACAAAAGCAAGAGTAAGCAAGAGAGAGAGAGAGTGCAGGGGGAGGTGCCACACACTACTGGATCTTGTCTGAACTCACTGTCATGAAGACAGGACCAAACCATGAAGGATCCACCCCATGATCCAAACACACCCACCAGGCCCCACATCCGTCATGCTACAATTCAACATGAGATTTGCATGGGGACAAATATCTAAACTACATCATTTCACCTAGGGCCTCTTCCAGATCTCATGTCCTTCTCACGTTGCAAAATACAATCTTGCCTTCCCAATGTCTCCCCAAAGTCTTAACTCATTCCAGCTTAACTCAAAAGTTCAAGGTTTCATCTGAAACAAGGAAAATTCCTTCTGCCTATGAGCCTGTAAAATAAAAAACAAGTTAGTTACTTCTAAGATACACTGGGGATATAGACATTGGGTAAACATATATTCCCATTTCAAAAGGGAGAAATCGGCCAAAAGAAACGAAGAAAGTTGCTATAGGCCCCATGCAAGTTTGAAACCCAGCAGGGCTGTAATTAAATCCTAAAGATTCAAAATAATCTCCTTTGACTGC
Organism: Cheracebus regulus; assembly: GCA_963574635.1. Taxonomy (NCBI): domain Eukaryota; kingdom Metazoa; phylum Chordata; class Mammalia; order Primates; family Pitheciidae; genus Cheracebus; species Cheracebus regulus. The sequence continues at coordinate 8,036 of CAUYQU010055888.1, forward strand.
GTGTCCTACATCCAGGAAACACTGCTGCAAGAGCTGGACTCCCAAGACTTTGAGCATCTTCATCCTGGTGGCTTTGCAGGGTTCAGTCCTCAGGGCTACTCTCATGAGTTGAAGATGCATACCTGTGGCTTTTCCAGGTGCAGGGTGCAAGCTCCCAGTAAAGCTACCATTCTGAGGTCTGGAGGATGGTGGCCCCTTTTTCACAGCTCCACTAGGCAGTACCCTAGGGGACTCTCTCTGAGGGCTCCAACCCCACATTTCCCCTTGGCACTGCCCTAGTAGGGGTTCTCTGTGAGGGCTCTGACCTTGCAGCAGGCTTCTGCCAGGGTACCTAGGCTTTCTCACACATCCTCCAAAATCTAGGCAGAGGCTGCCAAGTATTCTTCACTTTTGCATTCTGCACACCAACAGGCTTAATACCATGTAGAAGCCACCAAGGCTTATACCTTGCACCCTCTGGAGCTGTGGCCTGAGCTATACCTGGGCAGTCCCCTTTGAGTCACAGCTCGAGCTGGAGTGGCCAGGATGTGGGGAGCAGTGTCTTGAGGCTGCACAGGGCAGTAAGACCTGGGCCTGGCTTTCAAAACTATTCTATACTCCTAGGCCTCTGGGCCAGTGATGGGAAGACCTGTTGTGAAGGTCTCTCTGACACATTGTCTTGGCTATTAGCACTTGGCTTCATTTTGGTTAGGCAAATTTCTCCAGCAAGTGGTTGCCCCACAGCGTACTTGAATTCCTCTCCCTAAAAAAGCTTTTTCTTTCTCTGCCACATGGCCAGGCTGCAAATTTTTCAAAGTTTTATGCTCTGCTTCCCTTTTAAATATAAGCTCCAACCTTAAGTAATTCCTTTGCTCCCCCATCTAAGGATAAGCTTTAGAAGCATACAAGTTACTTCTTGAATGCTTTGTTGCTTAGAAATTTCTTCTGCTAGATACTGTAGTAATCAATCTCAAGTTCAAGCTTTCACAGCCCCCTGGGACATGAACAAAAAGCAGCTAAGTTCTTTGCTAAGGCATAATACATGTGACCTTTGCTACAGTTCCCAATAAGTTCCTCATTTCTAACTGAGACCTTGGCAGTCTAGACTTCACTGTCCATAACACTATCAGCATTTTGGTCACAATCATTTAGCCAGTCTCTTAAAAGTTCCAAATTTTTCCTGGTCTTATATCCACATTACGTAAAACTCGCAATTATATATTCCCTCTCCATCAGTATATTATCTACAACAATATTTATCTTTACAGGCCAAGAATTTATAATCTCAAACTGACATTGAACAACAATTCAGACTATTAAACTATTCTTAAGCTTTAAACTAGACTTTTTCTCCATAGTATTTACTCCCGTAGCATTACTTGTCACCTGATCAATTGTTGAATTCTCAATATGATATATAAGCTCAGACCCAAATATTAACCAATTTCTCAAGTACCTACTTATTTTTCTTATTACAATACTTATCCTAATTACTGCTAACAATCTATTCCAACTTTTTATCGGGTGAGAAGGGATAGGCATTATATCTTTTCTGCTAATTGGCTGATGGCACGGTCGAACAGATGCTAACACAGCTGCACTACAAGCAATTCTGTATAATCGTATTGGTGATAACGGGTTTATCCTGGCAATAGCATGATTTTTTCTATATGCCAACTCATGAGATTCTCAACAAATATTTATCCTTAACTCCACCCCAAACTCTTTTCCCCTTATTAGTCTTATCCTCGCCGCTACTGGAAAATCAGCCCAATTTGGTCTTCACCCATGACTCCCCTCCGCCATAGAAGGACCTACCCCAGTCTCAGCACTACTTCACTCTAGTACCATAGTCGTTGCAGGAATCTTCCTAATTATTCTACTTCACCCCTTATTCGAAAATAATCTACTTATACAAACACTCATGTTAACTCTCGGAGCTATTACTACCCTATTTACAGCCATCTGTGCTCTAACACAAAATGACATGAAAAAAATTATTGCTTTTTCAACCTCAAGCCAACTGGGCCTAATAATAGTTACAGTTGGACTTAACCAACCATTCTTAGCTTTCCTTCACATCTGCACCCATGCTTTCTTTAAGGCTATATTATTCCTATCAGCAGGATCTATTATCCATAGCCTCAATAACGAACAAGACATTCGAAAAATAGGAGGCCTGTTTAATACCCTACCATTTACTGCTTCCTCTCTTATTATTGGCAGCCTAGCACTTATAGGTACACCCTTCCTAACAGGCTTCTACTCAAAAGACCTAATTATTGAAACCGCCAACATATCATACATCAACGCCTGAGCCCTCATAATTACCCTAGTAGCCACCTCCCTAACGGCCACATACAGCATCCGTATTATTTTCTTTACTCTTACAAACCACACCCGAACTATAAACCTTATTTTGATTAATGAAAATAATCCCCTACTAATAAATTCAGTTAACCGCCTAGCAATCGGAAGTATCTTCACTGGATTTTTTATTTCCAACTGTATTCCCCCTACTTCCTATCCTCAAATAACTATACCCCCCTACCTTAAACTAGCAACCGTAGGAGTAACCATTCTAGGCCTCCTTCTAGCTATAGAACTCAGCCTTATAACCAACAACATAAAATTAAACACTCCAATAAAAACCTACTATTTTTCTAATATATTAGGATTCTACTCAACTACCACACACCGCCTAAACCCTCACTCAAGCCTAACCATAAGCCAAAACCTCACGTCCACATTACTAGATATGCTATGACTAGAAAAAACCATACCAAAAATAGTATCAAAAACTCAAATTTCAATTTCCACCTCAACCTCAACCCCAAAAGGCCTAATCAAACTTTATTTTCTATCATTTTTTATCCCTCCTACTCTCGCACTACTTCTAATTATCTAACCCCCACCTCGGGTAAGTTCAATAGCAATATGTATACCTGTAAACAATGCTCAACAAGTAACCAAAACAACTCAAACCCCATAATTATATAAAGCAGCTGCACCAGTAGGATCTTCACGAATTAATCCTGGCCCCTCACCCTCATAAATCATTCAACTAGCCACAGTCTTATAATAAACAGTGATAGTAATACCCTCCACCGTCTTAATGGGATCCCCGCCCAACAAAAACACCATGGTAAACTCCATAATCAAACCTATTAATATAGTTCCCAAAATATCCATGCTTGATAACCATGACTCAGGGTGTTCATCAATTGCCATCACCGCAGTATAACCAAAAACAACCATCATCCCACCTAAATAAATTTAAAAAACCATAAGCCCCATATAAGACCCTCCTAAATATAATGTAATCGCACAACCCACAGCACCGCTAAAAACTAATACCAAACCACCGTAACTAGGCGAAGGCTTAGAGGAAAATCCCATAAACCCTATTACCAATATAATACCTAATGAAAATAAAGCATATGTCATTATTCCCACATGGATTATAACCATGACTAATGATATGAAAAACCATTGTTGTATTTCAACTATAAGAATACTGATGACCATTCCCCGCAAAACACATCCACTAGCAAAAATTATCAACAACTCATTCATTGACCTCCCCACACCATCCAATATCTCATCCTGATGAAATTTTGGCTCACTTCTAGGCATCTGCCTTATTACTCAAATTGCCACTGGCCTATTTCTAGCTATACACTACACACCAGATACCTCCACCGCCTTCTCTTCAGTAGCTCATATTACACGAGACGTAAATTATGGCTGAATAATCCGCTATCTACACGCTAACGGCGCCTCCATATTTTTTATCTGCCTCTTTCTGCGTATTGGACGGGGCCTATATTATGGATCCTTTCTTTTTCTGAAGACCTGAAATGTCGGTATCATCCTACTACTGGCATCCATAGCCTCAGCATTCATAGGCTATGTACTTCCATGAGGCCAAATATCCTTCTGAGGCTCAACAGTAATTACAAATCTTCTATCAGCAATCCCCTACATTGGATCAGACCTTGTACAATGAATCTGAGGAGGATTCTCCGTGGACAAAGCCACACTCACACGGTTCTTTACCTTCTACTTTATTCTACCCTTTATTATCGCAGCCTTAGCTGCTATCCACCTTTTATTTCTGCATGACACAGGTTCCAATAACCCATCAGGATTAACATCCAACTCTGACAAAATTGTATTCCACCCCTATTATACAATAAAAGACATTCTAGGAATGATCTTTCTTTTTCTCCTCTTAATAAGCCTAACCCTATTTACACCTGACCTCCTAACTGACCCAGATAACTACACCTTAGCAAATCCCCTTAATACCCCTCCCCACATTAAACCAGAATGATACTTCTTATTTGCATACACCATCCTACGATCTATTCCCAATAAACTAGGAGGCGTCCTAGCCCTCGTACTCTCCATTCTAATTCTAGCAATTATTCCTATAGTCCACCTATCTAAGCAGCAAAGTATAATATTCCGACCAATTAGCCAAAGCTTATTCTGAACCCTAGCAGCTGTTCTATTTACACTCACATGAATTGGAGGTCAACCAATTCTTCCAACCTCTGCCCATTACTCAGTTTCAAAGTCATTTCCACATTTTCAGGTATCTTTATGGCAGTGCTCCACCCCTGGTATCAACTTTCTGTATTAGGCTGTTCTTGCATTGCTATAAGGAAATACCTGAGACTTGGTAATTTATAAAGAAAAGAGGTTTAATTGGCTTACTCTTATGTAGGCTTTTCAGGAAGCATGGTTCTGGCATCTGCTCAGCTTCTAGGGAGGCCTTAGGAAGCTTACAATTATGGCAGAAGGCAGAGGAGAAGCAGACATATCATATGGCAAAAGCAGAAGCAAGCAGTAGGAGAGTGGGTGGGGGATGGTGCCTCACACTTTTAAATAACCAAATCTCGTGAGAATTCACTATTATGAAGACAGCACCAAGCCTTGAGGGATCTGCCTCCATGATCCAAACATCTCCCACCATACCTCACCTCCAGCACTGGGGATTAAATTTCAACATAAGATTTGGGCAGGGACAAATATCCAAATTATATCAGATGGAAAATGTGATGTATTTTTTTAGAAGAGATTCAAACTACTGCATAAAGGTTTAGAAGATTTAAAATACAATGGTAACCCATTATTTAAATGGTTAGCTGATATCATTGTTTCTGGAAACATTGGAATTCACATGTTTTTAAATGTAAGTTCAGTGTATCTTTCCATAAGTCCATGATCTAACTTTTGAAAATTAGGTTTGTGGATTATTCTGACCTAAATCTGTCTTCTGCCCTATGAAAGAGAATATAGTTATTGCCTAAATTTTTTTCTGGAACTTTTAATTAGCCTTTAAGAGGATGCTTCTGTGATATAGTTATTGATGTGGTTTGGCTGTGTCCCCACCCAAATTGCCTCTTGAATTGTAGCTCACATAATCCCCACGTTTCATGGAGAGGACTAGTGGGAGGTAATTGAATCATGGGGGTGGGTTTTTCCCATGCTGTTCTTGTGGTAGGGAATATGTCTTATGAGATCTGATGCCTTTGTTAAGGGTAGTTCCCCTACACACTCTTTCTTGCCTGCCACCATGTAAGACATACCTTTGCTCCTCCTTTGCCTTCCACCATGATCCGTGAGGCCTCCCCGGCCATGTGGAACTGTGAGTCCATTAAACTTCTCTTTATTTATGAATTACCCAGTCTCAGGTATGCCTTTATAGCAGCATAAAAATACACTAATACGGTTATCCTTGTTTTCGAATATGTAAACAGTATCCCGATAGGAAAAGTAATTATTTTACTTGAACCTCTTTTAATGTATTTGCATTTTAAGTTATCTATAATCAATGTACTTTGGCATATGATACAAAAAATGTATTTATAACCCTAGGAACTAAAAGAGTTAAAGGGCATAACGTAGATAATGGAAATCTTTAAGGTCTTACAGTCAATCAACTACTCCATACTTTCTCATGTAACTCAGCCTATATCACAGTATGAATATGCCTTATAAGACTGTTGAATAATGCAAGGTTCACAGCTGACTGTGTTTGGAAGCTAACTGTAATACTGCTAGGACATATCACCTTTGTGCCATGTGAATCAAATTATTATAACTGAATTTCAGCAGTTAGTCCTACTTAGACTGGCTCGTCTCAGGAAGAGTATGTTCTATATCCCTTTTATTCATGAAATTAAAGTCTTTATAGTCCCATGCCAGAAAAAAATTGTCTTTATTATGAGCGAATAGATTTTACTTTGTCAGACAGTTAAAATTATCTAAAATATTTACAATTTTGCCTTGGCTGCCAGGAGTTTTAGAGCTATCTTACAGTGTCTATGCAGCTAAGGATTTCATATAATTATCCTCATTTTCTATCTCTCTCTTATCAGTCTTTAATTTTTAATTTAGTAAGTCTATCAGGTGTTTTTTAGTATAATTATTCTTAATTTCTTCTCAGAAGATTGTGGTAGATAAATTCAATTAATCTAGCAAGCAATTATTTTACTGTTAATTCTGTAATATAATAGTGAAAAAGACAGGCTATGGCCCCAGGAAGCTGGAAAAAGATAACTTTTTCAGAAATTCCTCGGAAATACTTTGTTCAAATAGGAACTTAGCAGATGTATTTTGTTAAGCATATAAAGTACTCATGTTTAGTCTTTTATTGCTAGTTAAAAGTCAGCATTAGGATAGATTCTCATTTCCAAAGCCTGTATGTTTCTATTTTGTGTGAGTCAGATTTAAAATTCAGGACTGGAAGCTGAGTGTCATATAATCGTTAAGATAGCAATGCATGTAGAGTTCCGGCCTTTGCTGTTCTTAAATGTCTACAGAGAGTTGCAAACCTTTCAACTTCACTCGGGGAAAGAGGATGATATGTGTGATATGACCAAAGTTTGCCCAGGGAATCTTTGAAGAGGATGATAGTTTGTCTGATAGATGTTATAAAATGACTTGAAAAGAGAAGATATGCCTGCTTTGAGTCTAAAAAGGCAAGAACGCCTTTTTCAGTTGTTCATATTGTTCTTTTATGCATAAGAGGGTTCCCTTATGCCTTCGTGCAACTTTTGAATGAATATGGTCCCTTGAAAATGCAAACTACTGCATAAAGGTTTAGAAGATTATAAATACAGTGATAGGTAGCCCATTACTTAAATGGTTGGCTGACATCATTATTCATGAAAACATTGAATGTACTTTGTATATGTAAGTTCAATGTATCTTTCCCTTAGACCATGACCTGACTTTTAAAATTAAGATTGTGAATGGTTCTGACCTAGATATGTCATCTCCTGCCCTATGAAAGAGAATGTAGTTATTGCCTGATTTTTCTAGAACTTATTACCCTTTAAGTAGATGCCCTTGTCTTTCATTCCTTCCTTATCATTGTAACTGTTGGCTTTCGCTTATTTTACTGCTGATTATACTGTGATGGACAAAAGAATGGTCCCCCTAAGGACATATGTACACTTCCTAGTTCCCAGAGTCTGTGAATATATTACATTAAATGGCAAAAGGAAATTAAGGTACAGACTGAATTACATGTGCTAATCAGTTTACCTTAATTAGGGAGATTATTCTGGATTATTTGAGTAGATTCAATATAGTCACAAGGGAGGCAAAGCAAAGGCCATAGTGAAGTAACATGAGAGGGACTTGACAAATCCTTGTTGGCTTTGAAGACGGAGGAAGAGGGCCACCAGCCAAGGAATTAGGAGACCTCTAACAGCTGGAAAAGACAAGGAAATGATTTTTCCCTCGAGCCTTCAGGAAGGAACAGAGCTCTGCTGACACCTGTGATTTTTGACCCCCAAGTGAGACACTTGTCAGATTCCTGGCCTACAGAACCGTGAGATAATAAATGTGTTTTGTTTTAAGTCATTAACCTTGTGGTAATTTGTCATGGCAGCAACACAAACTAATATATTTACCAATGATAGAGAAAGGCAGGTGAAAATCAAGACAGTCTGTACAGGACAAAATTTAATGTGGGCTGAAGTCACAGGTCCTGCTGAGAGGGAGATACTAGGTTGTCAGTGAATTTCAGCCCCTCCTCTTACTGTTTTCCATTAATCCAGGTAATCTACAATTGCCTGATGCCAGTATAATGACTTGAAATAGGCTTCAGAACAATGTATCTTTAGTTCAGTCGGCCTCCAGTCAACTCTCTTGGCTATCCCCCCAGAGTAGTCTCTTCATAGAACGGATTTAATCCTGTTATTTCTCTTTAAACTCTGCCTTGTGATTTTCCATTGCCTACAATATAAAATCCAAACATGTAGCATTACATTCAAGTCCCCTGCATAACAGAAGCTTCTGCTACAGCCTTATATCATACTTCTCATTTGTAAGCATTCTTTTTTTTTTTTTTTTTGAGATGGAGTCTCATACCATCACCCAGGCTGGAGTGCAGTGGCTCGATCTCGGCTCACTGCAACCTCCGCCTTGTGGATTCAAATGATTCTCCTGCCTCAGCTTCCCGAGTAGCCAGGGTTACAGGCACCTGCCACCACACCCAGCTATTTTTTTAAAAATGTTTAGCAGGGACAGGCTTTCACCATGTTGGCTGGGCTGGGCTTGAACTCCTGACCTCAGGTGATCCACCTGCCACAGCTTCCCAAAGTGCTGGGATTACAGGCATGAGCCACTGTGCCCAGCCCCTCATTTGTATGCATTTTATGCTTAACCAAGGTGAAGTACTTATGTCTGTGAACCCAGCATACCATTTGGCACTTTGGTCCTTCAGCTAGGTCATTTCCATGACCTCCAGTGCCCTTCCAGATTGTGAGACCTGCTGGCAAACCTCTATGACAAGGCACAACTCAAACATTAATGCTCTGTAAAACCAAGGAATATTGTACAGCAGATGAATTGTTTGCTGTGTCCTTTATGACTCACTGTTTCCTGTACATGTTGTGAAATTAAAATATTGTCTTTGTATTTCATTCTTTTAAACTAAACTATGAGCTTCTTGAGGACAGCAACAGGGTATAATAAGATATCTGTGAGATTTTAGCAATTCACATGGCTTATACACTAGGTACTTAATAAGTTAACATTCATTGTACAAGTGATTATGTTGCCTAATCTGGCCAGAAGATACAGAGGTGCCATTAGAATGCAGGTTTCTGAATCCCAGGTCAGGTTTTGGTTGCATTCTGACTCTATAACTTAAGTACCTAAAATACCTTTTTATACCTATGTAACGTTTTTTATTTTAAATAAAATTTAGACAACTTATTTTGTCACTCTCCTTTCTATCCCTTCATTTAACACTTGTGATTTCATGGTTGTATTTTATTGAAAATGAAAGCATCAAAATAGCTTCTGTTTTAATTTTTCCCTACCTCTATTTGGAAGAATTATTTTGTGCAATGTAATTACTTTTATGCTTAAATCATTGTGAAGACTCTGTAACTTAGTAGCATGACATGTCAAATTCTTTTGGCTTTAAATATTTGAATTTTCTCTCAATATTTCCAATTTCTGCCTTTTTGGATTTGGTATTCTTGTTAGTTTCTTAGTGATTACATGTGAGGTTTGACATCGCCATACAGGTCTTTATGAAAATGTATATGGTAGAACCTGGAATCCATAAAATACTACGTAAATGGAACAAATTGTTTTCATAATTTTTATTATCACTTTACACTCTGACTGTAAAACATTCACGATTTTCATGATGCTAGGAATAGTTCCACGGGGAATTTCTCTTTTTGCAACAGCTGTCAGAATTCAGTCGTAAAATGGTTGGCATACTTTTTAGTGTGATCAGTAAAACATATCCTTCATGCTGCATAGTTAATTTATAAGTTTAATTTACTAATTTAAAAAAGGAAAACACTTTTTTTCAAGATGAATGAGTCCATGTTGGTATTAAAATTTTACATAAGAGCCATCATTATTTTAAAAAATAGTAGACAGAAGCCATTGAGGAATCTATGAAACTTACATGTATTAAAAACAGATTTTATTTTTGAAATATTATGAAGGTATTGATAAATATTCAGAAACTGCAGATTTTTAACTATGGAAATATCCAGCTTGGTTTAACATATTGCTTGGATATCCACTGTCTGATTTGAGTAAAGCTAACTTGTTTTATAATGGCTTCAAAAGCTAGGCAAAGCCATGGTTCAGAATGTATCTTTAGGATTTGAATTCTGTCGCATTTCATCAGTGACTCACCAGGAGTATTTTGCTTTCTTTGTTTTCAGGTCAGTCTTGAAGTAATCAGCTGGTTTAGCTATTAATGTTTCTACCAGAAAAGAAATGTCTTGTGAGAAACCTGTCATCCTTAAATGTGCCAGACACATCTTCTATTGTGCGTCAACAAACTGGCATTATGGTCCTTTAAAAGCCAGTCTCCAGCAAGTTCACTTAGCATGAAATGAGTCTACAGAGCCTAATCATGCTAGAGACTTGGCTCACCAAACGGTACCTATTTTCAGGAACCGTAAGCGATTCTCATGTACTGCGTGTCAGTTTCTCATCTTTTTATACAATGTCAGATAAACTCTGACAGTGTCTTACTCATTGTGTCTTTTTTGAGGCAATCCTTCACTTGTACCAAATTCTTAATCATTATATTACATTCCTTTCTGGCAGTCTTTTAAGGACATTAATTCACAGTGTATGATAACTTCTGATTCACTCCATGAACTTGGAGCTTATGATAGTTTTAGTGAAACTACCAGCTGCCACTGTCCCTAGTGGTGGGATGTGCATCACTTTAGAAGCCTTCAGCCTCATCTACTTGCTCGGGTGCCTTTCCTTGATTATCCAAATTCCAAAATAAATTTATTTGAACACAATCTATATATTGTGATCTTTTCAACAGGCAGCATGAATTCTCATGTTAATTTGATGTTATTACTGTAGCTATCCATTGTTTTTTAAGTTGGCTACAGGTTTTTTTCTATTAGAATAACCCTGTTTCTTTGGATGACTATCAACAGCAATTGTTTTATTCATTGCCTTGCAGGTACTACAGTGCAACCATTCTGCAGATGTCTGGTGTTGAAGATGATAGACTTGCAATATGGCTGGCTTCAGTTACAGCATTCACAAATTTCATTTTCACGCTTGTGGGAGTCTGGCTTGTTGAGAAAGTGGGCCGCAGAAAGCTTACCTTTGGTAGTTTAGCAGGTAGGTGACTGGATGAAGAATTCAATTGTAAACTTTTTTTCCTAATAACTACGAGTTTAACCTTCGAAAATATAATACTAATACCACTTCTAATATTGGTTTCTCAGCCATATAACAAAAAATTAGAGTTCTTCTAGACAAAAAAAAAAAAAAGTCTTTAACAACTATTACAATACATGCCTAGAAACTAGAATGTGAGTAGAAACAAACTGCAAGAATAATTTGGATCTACTGAGGGTAACGTTTTTCTGGTATTTTGAGTTCTACTCAAAGATACAAAAGTGAAAAAAATTAGTTGTTTTCTGTTCTATTCTTGTTTGAAAAAAATAAAAGCTTTGGATTTGGAAACTGACTTTTTAACATATGTTATGTTTTTAAATTTGGAGTAAAATGGAATTAAATTTGGAGTATTTTTTTTTCAAAGCTCTTTCAGCAGTGGAATGTTAGAACCATGTAATTTCTTCAAAAAGCAGGACAGACTCTTTTTGTGTTTGAAATAGGCCTAAGTTCCAGGCCTGGTTGGTTAAATGTATTTTCTATGATAGTGAAATAAAGCAAAACCTTTTAAAAAAAATTCTGAAATATCTTTTGTGTTTAAATTCTGCCCATTTTATTTATTATTTCACTGTAACACAAGGACTGTTTCACTTGACAGAATGGGACCCATCTTTAACATTGGCTTTTTTTTTTTTTTTTTTTTTTTGAGATGGATTCTTGCTCTGTCACCAGGGCTAGAGTGCAGTGGCACCATCTTGGCTCACTGCAACCTCCGCCTTCTGGGTTCAAGCGATTCTCCTGCCTTAGCCTTCCAAGTAGCTGGGATTACAGGTACCCGCCACCCAGCTAATTTTTTTTTTTTTTTTTTTTTTGTATTTTTAGTAGAGACAGGGTTTCACCATGTTGGCCAGGCTAGTCTCGAACTTCTGACCTCATGATTTGCCTGCCTCAGCCTCCCAAAGTGCTGAGATTGCAGGCATGAGCCACCATGCCTGGCCTAACATTATCTTTACATGGTTGCATGGTATAATTTTCTAATTTTTTTCAAATATACAAGTCTTTCCTATGTATCAATTAACTATACTTTAATAACTCCTTCTTAAGTTTATTTGGAGTGAGAATGCATTTTTCCATTAAAACATAATTTCCATTGAAACACAGAGAGTGAAGGGCTCAGAGCATTTTAGCTGTCACAGCATTATGGTTACCAAAGAGCAAGTCTTTGTTGTTTAAACCTTGTTGCAAAAGCAGCCTCCACATCATAATCTAGGAGCCTTCCTGAACTCTTCTGGCCAATGTCATGTGTTCCCCTCTCAGTGTAGGTCTTCTGCCAAGGATTTCCAGAGCCCATCCCTGAAGGTTAAGAGGAAGTATTAAGATAATTCCTTGGGAAACACCAAGGCATTTCAGGGTCTGCTTCTCTTGAGCAACCCATAGGCACTTTTCTTTCCTGACTCATTCTCTTTGCAGCTGAAACCCACCAAGGCCTCAGTTCTGTCCACTACAAACACTTTACAGTGATTCCTCCAGCTTGAGAGACACAGCCTATTTGATTTCCTTATTATATGGCCAATTAAAGTGATACAGTAGATATTACAATGGTTTGAGAGGCAGAAGTCCTGGTTTCTTGTCACAGGTCTCACAGGTCTCCTCTTTTACCTGTACACATAGTAAATGGTGCCATACATGTGGTTCTTGTGTTTCGGTCATTAACTAGGTCCTACTAGAAGATAATGACCAGTGGACCTTTACACCTTCAGAAGAAGACATACCACTCAACAACCTTGTTAACATTATTAGTATTACTCCACTGTGACCCTCACTCACAATAGATTTTTCTTTCACATTCCTATACTAATTAATTCTGTGTTCGTTGTATTTTTTATTTCAGTGTGTTTTTGTTTTATTCATTTATATGTAGGTATATACTTGATATTTTAATAGTATTAAGGATTAACATACTGATCTATGTTAAATTTCTTAAATTGGCTATAGCCTGGAATTTTTAACCTTTGATTCAGTATTGTTACCTATTTTGTGTTTTTATTCTAATTTATTTTATTATATTGGAGTAAAAATAGTGAAAAATGTTATATCAAGATAATTTCCTGTTAGATATTCATTCTTTTAAAATGACTACAAATAAAAAAATATGTAAGCCTGGACAAAGGAACTCTTTGTACAGAGAAATACAAAATATGTTGTTGTCCATGAATAATTTTACATGCAGGACATTTTTGGTGGTCTGACTTTTTATATTTTCAAAGCTTGTTCAGAGAACTGGCCTTTTCTGGTAACTATTACAAATTTAATGACAAATTCTTGATTCTTTTATTATTGGAAGATTTATGTCTATTTAGCTTTATTGGTAATGAATGAGGAAGCCAGAAAGATTGTGTTTCTCCCCATCAAGTATTTTGGTAGTGGAATATCTCTGAAAACTTCACTCATAAGCTGTCTTCATCACCTTTGCCAAGGGTACTTATTTTAAAATATGGATTATTAGACCTTAACCCAGATCTTCTAAATTAGAATTTCTGAAAATGACATTTGAAATGTGTGTACTTTAGACAGATTCCCTAGGTGATACTTACGCACACAAAGTGTGAGAACTACTGCTCTAATAGAGTCATGGGAAGGGAAATTATTTTGTTTTTCTAAGTATTTACTAAGAAGCCAGACACTGTATCCAGTACTTATGTATTACATCAGATATTTTTAATAATGCTATTTATTCAGCACTCTTCAATTCCTCTGAAGAATATTTTTATTTGCAAAATTATATCAAAATTCCAAAATGTAAAACTGTATTTGGTTAAGAGAGACTCTTCTCTTGAAACATAAAAACATGCCAAAAGTGCACAGTACACTGGATAAAATTCTTTCATCCAAAGCCTTCTTGCATTAGACTCAAATTCAGATTGTAATAATGAATAACTTGACAATGACCAGATTGATTTTAAATACTAACAAGTGACTGATAAAATATCTATAACTTATTAAATATAAGGAAAAAGGTAATTCAAATAGTTTTATGCTTTAAGAGTATATATGAGTAGATGATAGGAGTAGGTGATTATTTTAAAATTCATTTGATAATCAAAGTCATTTAAGGTACCATTTCCTTCTTGTAAGGAGCTTATCGTGTTTTACGGCTTTTAGCCTTGTCTGGGCATCATAACTACCTGTAGAACTCTTTAAAACTCAGATATTTTCTATTGATCTTCTGGAGATTCTGATTCTGAGGTTGGGATACATCCAGGCATTTGCTTCGAATAGGAAGCCAGGATTGAGAAACATCACTATATGTAATAATAAAAGTAAGAGTGTAATATTGGCTTTTAAAATATTTTCCTCCAAATTGGGCTGAAATAAAAATGAATTTGGCTTAAGAAGAGTTAACTTTTACCTGTTTAGGAATTTTGTATATCCAGAATAGTTCATTTCTCATAATTTTTAGGTTGGTTGGACTTCTTAAGAAATAAACGTAAGAGTCATATTATCCATATTGCAGAACTCTCATTTAGGATATTTGTACCTACACTAACCTCATGACTTTAATTGGATGGTCTTAAGAATTTTTTTTTTTTTTCCAAAAATAGCCAACATTGCAAAAATGTGTAGTACTGTGGTTTATCCATTCAACCAATATTTATTTGGATCTTTATATGCCAGACACTAGAATTGGACTTTACTGGGTATGTGCTAGGTATACCATCTTAGAATTTGCCATTTTCATGGAGACAGGTTATTTAATGAGTGTTATGAAAGAAGAGACTTATCTTTCCTTCACATCTTAATATATTAAAGTTTCCTGATTTAAAAAAAATCTTGGCCAGGCGTGGTGGCTCATGCCTGTAATCCCAGCACTTTGGGAGGCCAAGGCGGGGGTGGATCACAAGGTAAAGAGATTGAGACCATCCTGGTCAACATGGTGAAACCCCATCTCTACTAAAAATACAAAAATTAGTTGGGTGGGTGGCGTACACTTGTAGTCCCAGCTACTCAGCAGGCTGAGGCAGGAGAATGGCTTGAAACCGGGAAGAGGAGGTTGTGGTGAGCTGAGATCGTGCCATTGCACTCCAACCTGGTGACACAACAAGACACCATCTCAAAAAAAAAAAAAAAAATCTTACCTGTTACGTGGCAATAAGATATGGAAGTAATTTGGGAAAATAGGAACTCAGATCTTTTGATGGGCAGATTAACAGTAAATCTCATGGTTCGTTTTGTTTTGTTTCAGGAGAGAGGTATGATTTTCATAACATCTACTATATCTCTTTTCTGTTTTCCATTTTGGGGCTTGATAGTCTTTTGAGAAAAGTAATGGCTCAAACTACTCCTAGTTCTGGTTTGAATTTTAAGCCAACAACAGTTAAACAAACTGTGATTTTAGTTTCATTGCATTATTATCTTAGACTTCTGACCTTTCTTTCAATCCTCCCCATCCTTCAACTTTCTGTTCTGTTATTTTGAAGGTTTGCTGTGGCTGCTGCTTGTAATAATAATCCTAGTATAATAACTAACAATTTGTAACATTAAAACATCTTTCAAATACATTATGACATTTAAAATTCACTGTAAGCCTGTAAGGGGAGTATTTTTTCTAAGCCCTATTTTACAAAAGGCTACATGGAATTATGGAAAGGTTGTGTCCTTTGCCCAAGACCAGAGAGTCAGGAAACAGCAACACTAGCTAAAAACTACAGCCTTCTGATCCCGAGGTCACCTCTGCGCCCATAATGCCTGGCTTTACACACCTACTCTGTTTTAAACAAAAACACCTCAACTATTATATAATCCTATTGTACTTCCACAGTGCTTCTCAGTTTCTTTTGAAAATCTATTTTGAAAATATTTTTTTCGTAATTTAAATTCCATCCCAGCTTAACTAATGAAACCTTTACTACTACTAAATTGCCCTCCTAAATTCCCTAATTTAAACTTATTTTGTCTCATTCAAATAAGTTGTACAAACTAATGCAGCCATGTTTTCTTTTTTTAACTTTTATTTTAATTTCAGGGGTACATGTGCAGTTTCATTATATAAGTAAACACATGTCTCAGAGGTCTGGTGTACAGATTATTCTGTCACCCAGATAATAAGCACAACTACCCACAATAGGTAGTTTTTTTTATCCTGTCCTTTCTCCTACTTGCTACCCTCAAGTAATCCCTGGTGTCTGTTGTTCTCTTCATTATATCCATGTGTTTTTGTCATGCAGATCCCACTTTTAAATGAGGACATGCAGTATTTGGTTTTCTATTTCTGTGTTACTTTGCTAAGGATAATGATCTCCAGCTCCATCTATGTTGCTGCAAAGGACATGATCTCATTCTTTTTATGGCTGCATAGTATTTCATCATATTTTCTTTCTCCATTCTTCCATGACCCTTTTTGTTTACACTCACAATGTCCTTGGCTCAAACAATAGTCAGAAATTTGAAAAATGTCTTATTTACCATCAGGATGTGTATCAGGGACATAAAAGCTATTCTTTTAATTTATATGCTTAATCACCATTCCAATATGTTAACATCAAAGACAAGTATTTCTCCTTAAATACCAACAAGAAAGAAAAAAGAATACATGTGATATATTATTTGTTGTACCTTAAAGTCTTCCAAAAATGCCACTCCATTTTAGTAAAACATACTCTTTCAACTGCTTTAGCAATAACTCATTTGTTAAACTAAAAAGGTTTACCAATTTGAGTCTTACATGATTGAGTATCATTAGAACAATTTTCTTGGCACTGAGAGGAACACTTGATGGAAATATGTTGTCTTTCATACTTCCTGATGTGTTAGACACTCAATAATGTTGTCACATTAATTGATTTTGAGATTTTTAGCAATCCTAGGTGCGTGTGGTTTTTTTTAAAAAAAAATCATTACCAACTTACTGTTTGGCTAGCAAATGTATTTGCTTTGAATTTCACTCTCATCATGTCTCACAATGAATGTGCTAGTGAATAATTCTGATAATTTGTTTATACATTAGGAATATTATATTTTTTAATCCTGTGAAGATCAAGGTTTTTTTTTTTCCAGATGTTTTCTTTTGTTTGTTTGTTTTTTGGTTTTGTTTTTACCAAACCCAGACTGCTTTAAAATACTATTGTCAACTCTAATACAAAACTTTTTTTTTTAAAGGTACCACCGTAGCACTCATTATTCTTGCCTTGGGATTTGTGCTATCAGCCCAAGTTTCCCCACGCATCACTTTTAAGCCAATAGCTCCATCAGGTCAGAACGCCACTTGCACAAGATACAGGTGAGATTTCATTATGTTCTTCTTCCTTTACATAATTCTTGTAACTTTTTTGCATGCTTTTAACTTTTTTAAAATTGTAGACATGAGTAGGAGATTCCTAGGCATCCATGCTTATGTGGGAAGGGAAGAAAATGAGAAAGGTGGTAGAGAGGGGCCCCCAAGAAGAGGAACAGCTTGTGCAGATGAGTGTAAGGAATTAAGGAAAGAGTGAGTTGTTAGATAGAATCTTGGGGATATTTCTCTGGAAATTAAAATTAGGGATTGGTACTGAATCAAAGCAGGAATACAGAAAAGGTATTTTACAGCATGTATGATTCAGTGACCTCTATATTCTAAGCAAAATAAATAATTTTAGTCAGTAATTAAACTTTTATAAGAGGCACATGCCCTCTGAATATTCAGACAATTTTTACTGATTTGCATGGATATCCTCTTGTTCACTTAAATTGGAAGTTTTCCCTCAGTACTGAGGCTCTTCTAAAGGATCAGGAAGTAAAAAGTGGTGGTGGAAAAGCATAAAGTGTTCTAATGGCTAGCTGCGGGCCTAAGAGCTCATTAAGTTAAACAGCGTACACACTATGTGATCTATAGATAAAAAATAGATAAATGGATAGACGGACTAAGAACAAATAAATGAAAGTTAAAATGATTGGACACATCAATTAATACATTTGGCAGCAGAGTTTCAAAGTTTTAAACTTGATTTTAGCTATCATAAAGTCTAGCAACCCCTTTAAAACATATGAACAGAATAAGACCTAGCATTAGCAAAAATTTACATACCTATAGCTTGAACTAGATGGACGCAAGTCTCAAATCAATGAGTAAATGATTTACTAACTCATACAATCCTATATGAAATTAAAACATGATACACTAAACTCCACTTGGTATTCACTTAGAGCATCCAGTTGAGCATGAATTCATGGTGGCTGTTCATTAAAACAATGAGGAAGATATATTGGTTGCAAATTGTGATCTATATACCTTTGGAAAATAGGCATCATAGTACATCTTTTATTTTACTGATAAGTTTATTACTGGCTTACTGACTTTCATAGTCTTTTTATTGTTCTAGGAAAACTTCAGGGCGTCTACATAGTAGAAGTTAACCTTAGCATAGACTATTTTTGGATGTAGTGATCTTTATTTGGACATCCACCTCAGTTGCTAGAAATGCACGTTCTTTCTTGATGGATATTTTACTTATATGTTTTTAACATGGTTACTTCTCAAAAATTTTTTTTTAATTACTGTCATTTGAGAAACATAGAATATTCTCCAGATCTAATGCCTGATTTAGATGTATTGTTCAGAATAAGACTGACATACTGTTGGGTCAACTAAAGTCAGAATATCATCTAAATAATTATTACAAAAAGTTATCTGAACTTTTGATATAGGAAAGGAATGACCATAAGTTTTCGATGATTTACATAATAAGATCGTTTTTCCGACATTGTCTTTAAAGTGGAAATAAAACTCTTTATTGCCCAACTATGTCTCACTGAACAGCAGTTTATGATCATCATCTGTTAATCCTTGTGATCTTTCTAAAGTATTATCATCTAACTAATATTTTAATATACAGTTCTAATGAAGTAAGAGACGTGATGCAGCCTTCTTCTTATTACAAACATAGGCAGCTATTTTTGAAGATATAATCAAATTTTAGGTGTCCTTCGGGAGACAGTGGATATGAAAAACAATTATTTATTGTATGCCTTCCTTCGGGGTAACATATTAGGCTTTGTGGGAATTTGACAGTATGTATTTTAGTCTAAGTGAAAAAATGAGGCTGCAGTCCCTTACTGGTTTTTTATGGTTAAAACCATTTATAATCCTCTGCTCTACCAGCTGAGCAGTAATTGACTATACCAGTTGTTTCAAAATAACTAAGAGTAGGATTGGAATGTTGCTAACACAAAGAAGTGACAATTGCTTGAGGTGATGAGTATCCCTATTACCCTGATTTGATCATTACACATTGTATACTTGTATTAAAGTATGACATATATCCCAAAAATATGTACCACTATTATGCATACATAACAATTAAGAATAAAAACCATCTATATACATTTCCCCTTTCCGTAAGACAAACAGGAAAAAAATCACCTAGTACCTTAAGATGAGTAAAGTTCACTTTGTAAATGTAGGTAGTATGCTTTCCCCATGGAGCGATCCATATAGGAAAATTTAGCAAATAAAACAGATTTTAAAGGAGAAATAGTTTACTCTTAGTAACATCATATTCTGTTGGTGAGAGTGTAAATTGTTCTTCATTTCAGAAAGTAATACGGTTCTGCCTAATAAAAGTAAAGTGTCTATGCCTATTGACTCAGCACTTCCACTTGTAGAAATCTATAGACTCCAGTGATGTATATGCAGTTCATTCTTACTAGAATAGAAGATTTAAGAAAGTAAATGGTTAAATAACAATGATTCTTCTTGATTTTAATTCAGTAAATATTGGTTGCATACCAGTCCAAAATATTGTAGGTTAGAGCTCACTAATGGCTTGAGGTTCAAGAGATTGACAATAATTTTCAATCAGGACATCCCCTTTCTAGAACGTTTTAAGTTTTTGACTGACAATATATTTTCCAAGGCCTAATTAGATTCTTTGGACTGAATATATTAAAGAACATCTTTCAGAACAATGAGAACATAGGGACACAGGGAGGGAAAGTAACTACATACACTGGGGCCTATCGGGGGCGAGGATGGAGGAGGGGAGAGCTTTTGGATAAATAGCTAATGCATGCAGAGCTTAATATATAGGTGGCAGGTTGATAAGTGCAGCAAACCACCATGGCACACGTTTACCTATGTAACAAACCTGCACGTCCTGCACATGTATCCCGGAACTTAAAATAAAGTAAAAAAAAAAAAATGCCTTTCAGATCTTCTTTCAGTAGATAAAAGTGTGTGCAAAGATAAAGACAGATGCAAGTTGCTATAGAAAATGATTGGCCACCTCTATAAAAGCTGTCACAGGGTCCCAGCTGCAGCTAGAAAAAATAACTCTAGCATGAGTATCATCTGAATCATATGTCTTTATGAGAGTTCACACACATATTTCTTTTTTTCACATACATAATTCCAATATGACCTTCAGCTCCATGCTCTCAAATTACTAATGTTCTATTTCTTTCATTTCCAATTCAAAATATTTCCTCATGAGAGCTAGTCAAGATTTGAGGAATTAAACCTTTCCTAGGTACCCTTCCCTCAAATACTTGACATATTATTATTTGTAGTGTGATCTCAGTATATGTAAATCACTATCATAAAACACTTAAAAGTAGACAGATAGTTCCTAAAGCGTACAGTTGTAGAATTTCAAGGTACCCTTGCCCTAGATATTTTATCATATTCACTTATTCATTCTTCATGCATCTAAATATATTACAGATCACCTACCATAGGATTATAAGGTTAAATTAACATATGGAAAATGTCTTAAACAGTGCTTGGCACATAATAAACAATCATTATAGTCATTGTTAGAATTAATAAAACTTGTAATTGGAGATGAGGTTGGGATGATGGGACTCAGAGAAGATTACCTTGAGAATGGGATGTTTGTATTGAGCTCTGAAAAGGAGAGCGGAGTATGTCACACAGAAAGAACAGTGGGTGCAAATATCCTGCAAGGCCGTAAGGAACCTTGCAAGTGCAAGGAACTGAAAGAAGAAGACTACGGAGGTCAGATAGGACTGTGAAGATAGGTCAGAGTCAGATCATGTAGAAACTCAGAGGTTTTTCATCTTCAGTCCAAGAACATAAATCCATTGAAGAATTTAAGCAGGGGTGTGGTTTGATTTGTAATTGTAACAATTGCTACATGAACACATGCCCTCTCTGCACACCCACCCAGAGACAGTTTACAATTGCTTTCAATTGTAAAATAAGTAGTTAGTCTGTGTGCCCTAGGAAAGGAATGTGACTTATTTGGACCTCAGTAAAAAACTGAGTAAGATGTAAGTGTAGGTTTAAGATGAAAGGCTTGAATTAGGTTACATTAAAGGCCTTCCAGCATGAAGTCTGTGATTCTATGCTGGGATTAAAAGCCTGAAGAATGGAGAGATACTGCCCAATGGGTTAGTAAACTGCTAGTGATTTATGAATAGATTATGAATTGCGCAGGTAGCTAGAGTCTTGATAAAGATCTTAATTGTGAACAAGATGTTGCCCATGTCTATGGATTTAATTATCATTATGGATAATAATTCTTCATTCTAGAACTCTCCTTCAACTATAGACCAGTTTTCCCAAATACCTACTCAATATCCCACTGATGATGGTTCATAAACACCTAAGATTCCACATGCCCAATATAAGATTCCAATTGCTACATCTTATTTCTATGATCTAGTCTACATTTTTTCTCATGCAGAAATTTGGAATCAACCAAAGACTCCTTCCTCCTATGCCCATAGTTAATCAATTATTTATTTTAAATTTCCTATTGATTTTCCTCCTCTAATATACTGAGAATCTGTCCACCTGCAAATCTCCAGTGTTGCTACTATAATCCAGGCAACAGTCATCTCTCTCATAGACAACTATAAAAAACCAGTCTCCCTACATGAACACATGGCCTCTCTGCACACCCACCCAGAGACAGTTTACAATCAATTATTTTTTAGGCTTCCTTTTCCCGCATACAGACCTTTCTTTTTTAGCTCACACAGTTCTTCAGGAGTTATTGTTAATATGAAACCAATGATACAACAGCTTCTTTTTCTATTCCTTTCAAACCTTGCTCTTTTGCTTTGGATCAAGGACATGGTTTTACTGTTAAGATGACTAGTAAAATTAGGTAATTTGACTAATTTAATGATGCATAGCATATTACCTCTTTGATACAGATCCTGCTATATTTTAGACCCTGTTTGAGTAGAAATTGAAAAAAGGGACTATGTCTCTAGTTCATTATAATTTTTTTAATGCTTCTCAATTAAGACCAGATGCAGTGGCTCATGCATGTAATCCTAGCACTTTGGGAGGCCAAGACAGGAGGATCATCTGCAGTCAGGAGTTCGAGATCTGCCTGGCCAACATGGTGAAACCCCATGTCTACTAAAAATACCAAAAAATTAGCCGGGTGTGATCACGGGCACCTGTATTCCCAGCTACTGGTTTAGCCTTCTGCTGGTAAGGTGAGACCCCTTTATTTTCCAAAAGGAATATCAAGACCCACCCAAGGAGTAAAAAAGACACAGAGAGGGTTGCCTGTAAGTCAACACCATTCTTTATGAGCATAACTAGGCAATCGCTTTTTTACCAGTGGAGGGTCTTGACTATGAGTTATCCAGGTTCTTGGTGTTTCGAACAAAGAGTTGGACAAAACACACAAACAAAGCAATGAAGGAATGAAACAACGAAAGCACAGATTTATTGAAACAAAAGTAAACCCCACAGTATGAGAGCAGGCTTGAGCAAGTGACTC
Organism: Cheracebus regulus; assembly: GCA_963574635.1. Classification (NCBI taxonomy): domain Eukaryota; kingdom Metazoa; phylum Chordata; class Mammalia; order Primates; family Pitheciidae; genus Cheracebus; species Cheracebus regulus. Next base: position 30,895 of record CAUYQU010055888.1, read on the forward strand.
AAGAGCATTGGTTACGGAATTTTCTGGGGTTTAAATACTCTCTAGAGGTTTCCCATTTGCTACATGGTTTGCACCATATGTGAATGAAGGGGTGGACCAAAATCAGTCTAACTGGTCTCTGAAGGCTACCAATCAGAGGCTGAAGTGAAGTTCCAAAGTTATATCCCTATGCAAATGAAGACTAGATCCCAACCAAACTGATTGGTTTCAAGAGGGGACCAATCAGAGGTACTTTCCATTCTTCATCTGCAATGCAGAAAGGGTGAAGGTTGCAAAGGGAGTAGCCTCTGATCCTTTTGTTACTTGGGCATGGAAAGTTAGAGTTTTCCTTTTGATTTAGTTCTAGGAAGTCAGCGTGAATCAGCCTTAGGTTCCCTGCCTCCAGACCCTATTCTCCTTCTCCTGTAAGTTGGCAAGATACTCTTTTTGTTAACTTGCAAGAAAAAATGGTTGGTAGTAGCAATGGGCAGTCACAGGTCTGTTATCTTCAGTGAGGCACATTCAATGTACAAGTCCTCTTTATTCTCTAAAGCAATGCTAAACCACTAAGTAAGCCAGTAATTTCTTGACAGGCTTTTCACAGGAATTTTGTAAGCACTTTATGTTTGTTATTTGTTTCACTGTAGAAAGTACATGTGAATTTTAGTCTGACTTAGATCTGATTACAGTCATAATTTGTGTGGCAATATTTAGACAACTTTAGGTCCATAAAGGAAAATCTGACCAGAATTTCTCAGAACAATACCAGAGACTGATCCTTTATTTCTCCCTTATAGACAGTTATTTCCTGTGAAAACATGAATTCATGTGACTGGATGTCTGATTAAGATGCTGTTATTTGCCAAGCTAGGTATTTTATACAAACCTAATAACAAATAGTATTATATCATTAGAAATCACCCTGTGCATCTTACCTTACCCAGCCTCACACACACACCTGTGTTCTAGTCCTTTCTAAACCACAAACACCCTGCAACTGAAAATGGATTCCATAACATTTTCTGACATTGCATTGTTCTGTAATGTTAGGGTATAAAAAATACCTAAAACATTGTTCCTATCCTGAAGGAAGTTTCAGTTTGTAAAAGACAAATACTTGTACACAATTGCCTATTATCTATATTTTAACACAAGGGAAAATAATCTCATTTTGAAAAATTCTTGACACAGTGAAATAGATGATTCTATCATTTTTGCAAGATACATTTTGACAACTTATTTTTAAACCTTGTAGGAGTGCTTAATTTGCAGTGATCAATGACTCAAAGCTCAGCATGCCTTAACTATTCCATATTACTAAGTAGCTGGTAATACAAATCAATTCTTCATTCCTATGCTTTTCTCTGGATGCATCTAGCATAATTGGTGTTTTCCTACATGTCCATCTGAATTGCATACTTCACAGTCATTGTAGAAACCTATTACTCCTTGGCATTTAGCATGGATGATTATGTCACTCCTGTCTTAATTTTAGCCTAGAACAAACGTTTTTGAAATAGTGTTGTACATTAGGTCCATCTTGCTAATTGATTAATAAAATCACTAACCTTTACACTCAAAAAAATGTACACTGCTCATTTTAATAATTATCAACATCATAGAGTTATTGTCAGTTAAGAGTCAGAATGTATTTTTTAATTCTCATTTTTCCTTTTGACTTTTCTTTAGCCTAATATGATTTTTATGTCATAAATTCATTCTGATTAGTCTTCACAAACAGAAAAGTTGTTTCATAAGGAGAACTTGGTAGCATTTTCTAATTTGTCCATTTTGGAAACAAAGGGAATATTTATTTTAATTGATTAGTATTTGTATAAACATTTAACTTGGGCTAGGCACAGTGGCTCATGCCTGTAATCCCAGCTCTTTGGGAGGCCAAGACGGGTGGATCACCTGAGATCGGGAGTTCGAAACCAGCCTGGCAAACATAGTGAAACCCTGTCTCTGATAAAAATACAAAAATAAGTTGGGTGTCCTGGTGCATGCCTGTAATCCCAGCTATTCTGAAGGTAGAGGCAAGAGAATTGTTTGAACTCAGGAGTTGGAGGTTGCAGTGAGCCGAAATTACACCACCGCACTCCAGCATGGGCAACAGAGTGAGACTCTGTCTCAAAACAAAACAAAACAAAACAAAATTTAACTTTGTGGGGCCTAAGTATTCGGCTCTTCCTGATATTTCATTTTTATCATTGTATGGATACATTATTATGGCGATAGATAGCTTCACAACAATTCAGTATGATATAATAAACATTTGAAATTGAATATAGTTATTCACTTTCTAAAACAACAAATCTTGGCCTGTGTAATCAAATTTGGCAAGAATATATTATCATCCTTATTCATATATATTTTACAATTATGTGTTGTGTTATAGCCAAGCACATAAGTAAATATCAATAAATGAATGTGTAAATTCTTGGCAATTACCATATACTAATGTTGGCACAGATATAATTATTGTTAACGTTATTTTCATGTTCATATTACTTACGCAAGTAATATGTTTTGGCTTGCTATATGTGACTAGAATAAAATTCAGAAATCTAAACATCCTAAGTTAGTATTACTGTTGTTATTCTTGGAATTTCAATGAATACTAAAGTGACTTTCTATTCTCATGCAAACTAACAGTGAGTGCCTGGCTCAGTCCATCTGCAGAACAATTACAAGAGGAGTTAATGCTATACTTTCTTTACATTTATCTTTTTAATATCCATAGGCTGCCTTATCTTACTTAATACATAGATTGTTGAAAAATACATCAGTGTAATATAAAAACCCATAATTTTTAAAAGCCACTCATCTAATTATGTATTAAAGTATTAACTGTCCTTTTTGGTTCCAGTAGCTACTTATGGACAAATCCAGTGACTCCTCTATTATTATGGAAGGCTTCCCAAAGCTGAGCAGAAAGGAGTTGGTTGGAGTCAACCAGGCCAAAGCAGGGAATATGACATTGCAGAAAGAGTGATAGCATGTGTACAGAAGCAAGAGAGCGCTTAACTACAATTTAAATTGCCTTTTCAAGAAAAATGAGGAAAGACGCAAGAATCCAAAGATTTTAAACTATAAGATTAAAGAAAAATTACACACACTAATAAGAAAAACAGAAGAAAAAACAATACTACTCTGAAAGAATATTTAAAAAAACAACAACAGAGCTTTGAAATTTCACAGGAAAAAAAAAGGGGGAGTAGCCGTATAATGCAAAAAGTAAGGTCGGATTTTTATGGCCTTGAAGATTAAAGCATTAAAAGACAAAAACAACAAATTGAACAAATACTAGAAAAGGCTAAGAAATCTACACACAAAGGAAACAAATAAACATGAATCTATGAGACTCCAAGAGAGACAAACTTGGTAATTATCCTGTCAGAGAGAAATTGGATCAACAGAAATTGTAGCACTAAAAAAAGAAGCTTAACTGCTCAGTTACCCTATAAGGAAGAGTCACAAAGGAACAATTTACCACCTGAATGAGAGAAGCATTGAGTTAAGACAGAAGCAGTCATGAGCACCTCAAAAAACAGACTCACAAAGCACAATAACCTTGACAAGCTAGAATAGTCATCATCCTTGACATTACTGAACTTGTATCTCACAAATAAGAGGCAAGGTTCAGCCATTCTGGAATGGGTGACATTAATGGGATGAAGCATTAACTCTGAGACTTTTAGGTCACCTTTCATGCTGTCCAAGTAACTTGGAGGAACCAACGTGCTTGCTAAATGCCACATTCACCAATGCACATTGAGTCACTGGGAGAATCAACATTACTAATTTGTAATAATAAGTATACAGTTACTATTAGGGACTCTTTCCCACTTGTTTTTATCTTTTTGAATTTTTAAAAAAAAAATTTCAGGTTTGGTGGCACATGTGAAGATTTGTTACATAGATAAACATGTCACAGGAATTTGTTGTACATATTAATACATCATCCAAGTATTAAGCCCAGTACCCAATAGTTAGTTATCTTTTTTGTTCTCTCTCCTCCTACCCTTCCTGCTCAAGTAGACCCCATTGTCTATTATTTCCTTTTTTGTGTACATAAGTTCTTATCATTTAGCTCCCACTAGTGAGAACATGTGGTATTTGGTTTTCTGTTCCTGTGCTAGTTTGCTAAGGATGATAGCCTCTAGCTCCATCCATGTTCCTGAAAAAGACGTGATCTTGTTCTTTTTTATGACTGGATAATATTCCGTGGTATATATGTATCACATTTTCTTTATCCAGTCTTTCATTGATGGGCATTTGTGTTGTGTCCATGCCTTTGTTATTTCGAATAGTGCTACAATGAGCATCCCATGCATGTGTCTTTATGGTAGAATGCTTTACATTCCTCTGCATATATACCCAGCAATGGGATTGCTGGGTCAAATGGTAGTTCTGCTTTTAGCTCTTTGAGGAATTGTCATACTGCTTTCCACAATGGTTGAACAAGTTTATACTCCTATCAACAGTGTATTAGCATTGTATTTCTCCACAACATCACCAGCATCCATTATTTTTTGACTTTGTAATAATAGCTATTCTGACTTGTGTGAGATTTTTTCTCATTGAGGTTTTGATTTGCATTTTCCTAATGATCAGGGGTATTGAACTTTTTTTCAGGTGCTCCTTGGCTGTACGTGTGTCATCTTTTGAGAGGTGTCTGTTCATGTCCTTTGTCCACTTTTTAATGGGATTGTTTTTCTCTTGTAAATTTATTTAAGTGTCTTGTAGATGCTGGATATTAGACCTTTGTCAGATTCATGCTTTGTAAATGTTTTTTCACACTCTGTAGGTTGGCGGTTGACTCTGTTGATAGTTTCTTTTGCTGTGCAGAAGCTTTTAAGTTTAATTAGATCCCACTTGTCAATTTTTGTTTTGTTGCGATTGGTTTTGGTATCATTTTCATGAAATCTTTGCCTGTTTCTAGGTCCAAGATGGCACTGCCCAGGTTGTCTTCCAGGTTTTTTGTATAGTTTTGACTTTTCCACTTTTCATTCTTTCATTTGGCACACATTACTGAATGCTAACCATGCACCAGGTACTATGTTTGTGCCAGCTGTTAAGGAAACAAAGCATGAGGTATAGCCTCTCATCAGAAGTAGGAAGTATCTTAGGCTTTTGTTTACATTTGAACCCATACACAAGTATATATTTAGAGAGATGTTGAGACTTGGGTAGACTTGCTTTTTCCAAATATATTCAAAAATAAGCAAAAATATTTTTTAAGCATTCGAAAAAATACTTGTACTGCTTGGAATCATGTTAGGCTGTATGTAACAGAAGAACCCAAAATAACAGTGGCTTAAGCACGGAAAAGTCTTTCTCTCTTTCTCTCTGTCATGTGAAAGAATTCAGGGGTAGGGAGTTGGAGACCAGTGTGCTGCATCTAGTGTCATCAGGGATCCAGGCTCCTATCCTTTTGCAGTATCCACAGAAGTGTCTTTCGTAAGTTCACCACATGGACCAGGGTGGCTGCAGGAGTTCTACAGCATAGCATTCCTGTGAAACAAGCCAGAAGAAAATGCAGAAAGAGCCGCTCTTCCCAGCTGCATTAGCTCCCTTTGAAGTCTTCCTGAAATCCCAGGCAATACTTTTCACTGGACAGAATTAATCCCTTGGCCATATCTAGTGTAATGGGAACTAGGAAATGTGCTATTTTGTCCAGCAGTTGGAGGAGTGTAGAGCTGCAATGTGCTCAGTTAGGAATCAGGAAGGAAAGGATGAATATAGGGATAAGTCACTAGCAGTCTTTGCTGCAACAGTACAGATAGGGAATATGTTAATTTTATGAGACATTTATGAGTGGTTCTACTTTACAGCAGGAAGTACAAAGCAGTGAACCAAATACAGCTTCACCTACTTTCATGGTTTAGTTCTCTCTATGCTCGTTAGAAGTCTAAAGTCAACTTTGCAGGTGACAAGAAATGTGGTTGTGTTAAATATTTAACTCTAGCTTTGCAAGGTAAAAGGAATCATTCATATCTCTTTCATTTGTCCTGTTTCCTTGGCCTTGGAAACCTGTGAAACAGCTGCCTTTTGTTGTGTTTGTTCAAAATGAGTGATCTGAACAAATGAGTGATTTTCTTATCTGTTCAAGGAGAATGATCACAGCACCTGCCATTTATTATATACTTACCATTGTGTGGATCACTTTACTAAGAGCTTTACATGGATTCTCTTTTATCCTTCAGAAAGACTGAGATAGATGCTATTATTTTCCCCATTTTACCAGTGACACTGAGGCTTAAAGAAGTTAAGGCCAGGCAATGTCGCTCACTCCTGTAATCCCAGCGCTTTAGGAGGCCGAGGCCAGTGGATCCCTTGAGCCTGGGAGTCCAAGAACAGCCTGGGCAATGTGGCAAAATACCATCTCTACAAAAAATAGAAAAATTATCCAGGCATGTTGGCACATGCCTGTAGACCCAGCTACTCAGGAGGCTGAGGCAGGAGGAGCACTTGAGCCCAGAAGGCAGAGGTTGCAGTGACCTGAGATTGCACCACTGCACCCTAGCCTGGGTGACAGAGTGAGACCCTGTCTAAAAATAAAAATAAAGAAGTTAAGTGAATTTTAGAAGATGGTTTAGCAAACAGTAGAACCATGTTTTAACTGAGAAAGATCTTTCTCTAAAATTCAGTGCTTAACCACTGCCCTCTTCATTCTGAAATTTACCAATCAAAGCGTGATGCTCCTGTTGTCCAAGGGAGGGCATCATGCACCCCACGTGAGTGGACATTAATTCCTTGTGGTCAAAGTTGATGTACTTTAAAGTATTCACAATAAACCATAAATGATAACAATGGTCTTATCTATGTGGTTTTGAATATGAGCATAATTGAATATTCTAAGTTGAATTGTTGATTTTGTTTTGTTTTCTTTGTTTGGGGTAATTGTTTTTAAGGTCTCCGTGACACGGGTAGGTGAACATGAGAAAAGTCATTTAAGACAAGAAGCAAATACAGATGAGCACTTACAAAGTAATACCCTTTAGGCAAATTGGAATATATCTGTACAATCGTATGAGCAAATGAAGACAATTTAGAAAGCTGTTCTCTTCTAAGTCTCCTCCTCTAGTTAGAGAGATTAATTTTCCATGTGAATCTGAACCACTGTGTGCTGACATTAGTATTTTGACCCACCCCAACACCACTTCCCTAATTCCTATTGGTTTCATTCACCATGAATGAGTTTAATTTCATGAAATTCTGTCAGTACAGTAGGGTCTAGTTGTGAGAGCAAGTGATTACACAGAGTTGCTGGCATCAGACGACATGATTGCTCTCCAGGGGACTGACCTCAAGCTATCTCATCCCATCTCCGTCACACAACGCAGCTCCCAATCAAATGTCATTCGGGGCTCCGGGGGCTGTTTCTTTCAGCCTTCGAGAAAACTCCCTTTATCCTCCATATTCACACAAATAGTTTTTTAAAAACTCAGAAAACCTTCTAACCAACTAACTATGCAAGCACTGAGAAGCAAAGCAGTATAAAGTCAAAATGTATTTGTTCCTTTGATTATGTTGTCTCTGTTTGGAGCACTTATAATACGATAAGCCTAATGCCGAGTGTTACAGTGTTTGACAAAAAATGTAAAATAGACTTGGTTACCAAGGTTCTTTCTTGATGCATAGGAAGATACTTGGGTAACAGTTACAGAATCATCAATTACTAAAGCAAACTAGCACAAATGGGTCTCAAAAAGAGGCAATTTTAAGAAGTATGTGCTCAGATGGAGAAAAACGTATAGAGTGCTCACTTTAAAACAACCTACATTTTATGCCAATATAAAGAAAATATATTAAAGGCAATCGTGACTGCCCATTACAAAGAATGCAGATATTAGATACTCAATTTTCAAGTTGTGATACTCCAAACAGTAAAGAGTAATTCGTTTTGGATAAAAGTTGATTCTCATTTCTAAATTTATAATCTAGAAATTATTTTTAACTATGTATCAGGTGTGTCACTTTAATTTTTCTCTTTGATTTTAAAAGTCATGAATTTCCATTAGTACATATTAAAAACTACATAGTCTCTTAAATTCAATTGATCAAAATATGAGTATTTCTAAAGCATATTCTGTTGGATATATATCCCCATAATATTTCAGGCAAAAATTAACTACTTAAAAAACTACGTAAATATTTGTCTTTATGTATTTCTTTATCTTTATTTTAATTTGTCAAATGAGGGAAGAATATAATTTCCAGAATCCACGAAAGGCTCAGAGAATTGAGTAGAGACCTTATTTGCCTCTTTCAGTCCACCTGAAGTAGCATTGAAAGCTGAGTGCATGACTCTGGCTCCAGTTGTGTTTAAATGAGTTTGATCTCCATGGATACTAAATACAAAACAATTTAGTCACAGATACCTCACTTTCTTGATTAATTATTTATATTTTATATGTTGAAAAGATGAATGCTTTATTTTCTGAAAAGAACACTGAATTGCTTTTGAACTTTTATATTTGAATTCTTAAAAGTTTATACTAAAAATTAGAAAATAATTATGATTATGCCTCATAGGTATGGAAGGATATTTATGAGCCTCTCACTAGAAGAATTTCATCACATTTAAAAATAGTACAATTCTAATCAAACAATATGTACATCAATGCAGTACTTACCTTAAACTTTGACTCTGTAGCTGTTGCTATGATCTTAAACTGTGAAGTTAAAGGGCTTTCTTTCTACCCTATGCCTTGACATATTTAAAAGTTCTCAATAAGTAGAAAAGCTAGTGTTAGGAGTACTACATAGAAATTAGCATGTCTTATCAGGTATAACATGACTAGTTAACTACAGTTAGAGGAGGCATGTGTGTTACACAGCTTTTTAGGAACCCATCAATGTTTATACAAATATAGTCACAAAGAAAGAAAGTAAAGCCTATATAAAAGAGTTTTCAGATAGTAAGAATGAGCCCCAAACAAAACTGTGTTCTTACCTTAGTTTCATGTATTCTTTTTGGTAAAGCTCTGTGACCTACATGTAGAGTGTGTCACCAATATGATGATCAGTTTGTAATGCTTTGGGGGGAATAAACCATACTGATGACTTAAAACATGTGCCAGTGATCATATACTATAGCTCAGAACCAGAATGATATAGAAGTAAGTTGAGCTGGTATGGCAGCCAGGATAGGATAGGCATTACTAATATAACAACAACAACAACATCTCTGTGGTTTAAAGCAACAAACGACTCTGCTTTTATCTCAGATACCCAAACTAATAGAGTCTCTGCCGTTCTAGGATGCTGCCTCTCACTTCAAGCCTTCAAGATTCACAACAGAGGTGAAGCTTAGAGCTGGAGAGTTGAGCACTAGCAATAAATGCTTTGGCCTACAACTATTACTTCACACTCTGATTGTATGGCCACAGCTAGTCACTTGGCTACCTCTAACTTCATATGAGGAAGCATACTGTAATTCTCTATCTACCTTTAAATGGACGAGTAGATACTGGCGAGCATTATTTATATCTTCTACAGTTTATTTGCTGTTTTATTTGGAGCCAAGATTCCCTATTATTTTTTCTGCAAAAGACCATATAAAATTTTCATTCCACTGGCTATGTCACTATAGTATTAATGACAGATAGGCTTATCTTAGAAAACATCTTCTCCTTTGGTGATGTGCATTAAAAATGATAAAATTCTTCAGTTAACAATTTCTATCACTGATTTGGAAAACTAGACTCATTCTGTACCAATACCATTGTTTGACGATCAAGTACCAAAAAATGTGCATGAATGAGTCTGTCAGTTTTTCAGAAAGTTAATATAAATATAGAGTTATTGTATGACCCAGCAATTCCACCCTTAGGCATATACCCAAGAGAATTGAAAGCATGTGACTACACAAAATCTTGTACACAAATGTTCATAGCAACATTTGTTATAAGACAGTCAGAAAAAGTAGAAATAACCCAAAGACCCCATCATCTGGCAAATAGATACACAAAGTGTGATATAGCCTACGGTGGAATATTATACAACAGTAAAAAGGAAGGAAATACTGACAAATGCTACAATATGGCTGAACCTGGAAAACATGCTGGGTAAAAGAAGCCAGAAACAATGGAGCACATTGTATAATTACATTGATATACAATGTCCAGAATAGTAAATCCATAGAGACAAAAAGTAGATTTGTGGTTGCCAGGGGGTGATGAAAAGTGGGAATTGGAAAATAAAGGATTTAGTTTTGAGCGGTGAAAATGTTCTGGAATTGGATAATGGTGATACTTGTAGAACTCCAAATATATTAAAATTTACTAAGCTGCAAACTTTAAAATGGTTAAAATGGTAAATTTTATGTGAATTTCATCTCAGTAAAAAGTTTTTTTAAGAATGTGCTATAGTGAGTGGTCACCACTTTTCTGCATAGTACTTTCTGCCTCCATTTTACTGGGGAGTGTAACCAGTGCCTCCTACTGTATTCTCACAAGACAATGCAAGTTTCCAAAACTATCAGAGTGTCACAGGTCAGTCATTATGCTGATCAATTTTCTAAGTGGCATAACTTTACATTTCAACAGACTAAAGGCTGAGTAGAATAAATATCTGATTTGAAGTCAGAGAACCTTTATTAGAGACATGAGCAAGTCTCTGAGCTTTCCAAGCCTTATTTTCTTCATCTGTGAAACAGAAGTGGTCCTGCATACTTCACTAGGATCCTGGAAAAGACTAGATGGTACTATATATATATTTATATATATTAAAGTATTTTCTGTATTTCTAATCTTGTCTTCTAATTTTAGGTTTAGCTTATTTCTTTAAATTGTTCAGCCTGCTTTTCTTTAAATAAACTTCTTATAAAAATCTGAACATTGGAAGTCAACATCCTTAGGTTGGAACCCCAGCTCTTCCATGTTTCAGTTATGTGACCTTGCTTAGGTAGTTTAACCTCTCTGAATCTGAGGTTTTGCCATAAAAAGGGGAATATAAAGTCTCCCTCATGATGCCAATGTAAGAATTAAATGAGAACATGTAATTATTTGGTGTAGCCTCTTTGCATGGTGAACTGTCTGTGATATACTACAATAAGGCTCATGATAAAACTCACCCGCCAAAATCTTCATAGCTACAAATTCTAGTCTACTTACTTGGTCTGTTTGCAAACCTAAAAATTTCAGTTTCTTAAGTGTTCCTTCTAATATTTCTTTTCTGTCTCTTCAATAATGAATAATGTATACTGTCACCAGAGATTACTGTTTTTTTCTCTGAAAAAATCATGATGCACACTAATTAGATTATATTTGTATGTGCAGATTACATACAAGTTGTTTGCAAATCTGATTTTGCTCTGAAATGTATCAAGACTGAAAAAGTTATATATATATGTATATATATTATGTACACATTTATTTACCTATATATACATATGCATATGTGTATATAAACATACAGTTATATACATGTCATACTACACATGCAAAATTAGAATTGAGGTTTTTAACTATGTTGATCAAACATTCATTTAGTGTAACAGGAAAACACTTAACCCCACTGGAGTGGGCAGACTTGGCAGATAGTCTTCTTCCTTCCTTCTTCCTTCCGCATTAGAGAGTTCATTGGTGCACTTTGTTCACTTGAAATGGAATAACCAACCCAAGAATTCATTAAAAGGATTAGACAGTCAGTTACTAGAAATTAGGGCCTAAGATACCAATATATGTTAAATCGCAAAAGCAACTATTCTGACCACTAGGCTAAATTTGCTGTCTTTTATGGTGCCAGAGTCAAATGCTCAATCTGAGCAAGAGCCTGTTTTCTTTTAAACAGTAGACTTCACTACTATAAAATTTTTTGCATCTAACTCAGGAGTCAATTGAATCTTAGCCTCAGTGTGTAAGGAGAAGAGGTGAGAAATATGACTGTTTCACAGAGTTCCAGATGGTCATATATGGATTTGGTCTGAGAGCCGTGAATTGTAAGGAACAATTTATGGTGTGATTCAAGCTTCAATCTTGTTATCTTCATGGACTGAAATGGAGAACGAGGTGTCTAATGGAACTACAGAGAGAGGGAACTACCAAATCTTCTATCAATATAAGTGACATTCATTCACACTCAAGAGGTATTTATTGAGCATTTAGTTATCAGGCAACATGGAAATCCCTAGGAATAAAAGGTGTCCAGGGTCCTGAGAAGGTCACAGTGCAGTAAGGGAAAGCAAATACAGCATGAAGCTGTCATGAAATCGTGGGATGCATGATAATAATACTAGCGTTTTGTGATACTCTGACAGGATAGTGATGCCTCTGATTTTGCTGTGGTCAGGAAGTTTCATAGAGGAATATGAGTCTTGAAGCAAAGGAAATATAAGAAAGATAAGGCAGAAAGTAATATCCAGAGAAAACAATATGAGGAAAAACATGACAGCATGTCACATTCTAAATCTTGCAGTTTCCTTGGACTGGGTGGAGCCCACGGCACCTATGGAGACATGGCAAGAAGAGACAGGCAAGATACCTGGGGCTAAATGATGCCGTAGTAAGGAATGTGGTTTTCATCCTGTAGGCAGTGGGAAGCACTTTAGGATTTAGAAAGCAGAGAAGTCTCATCAGGTTAGATTTGAGGCAGTGAAGAGAGTAGAGTGGACGGAGTCTAGAAGCAGGCTCCTTTTGAAGAATATTGGAAGAGCCCAGATGAGAGATGGCTAGGATAAGAACAGAAAGTGCAGGGCCGGGTGCCGTGGCTCATGTCTTTAAATCCCAGCAGTTTGGAAGGCCGAGGCAGGCAGATCATTTGAGATCGGGAGTTCAAGATCAGCCTGGCCAACATGGT